>UPTC01000698.1:0-29134 GCA_900537255.1 Acanthocheilonema viteae | reverse complement strand
AATTAGCCCGACTTCAAAGATGTTTGATATTAGCATTCATGCGTCAATCTTTTCATTTCTGGCATGAATCTTTTTTATCCTGTTAACGCAACAATCGATAGCTTTAATCTTTACGTTTAGGCATGTCGAAATAAAACGAAAAGCTTTAAAAAATATTTTACCTGATATGATTATGTCAGAGTTTGTTTATTTTACAGATTTTGGAGGCAACATAAATCAAAACATATTATGAACATCGTGAACATTTTGCGTCCACTTAAAAAAGGAAGTAGTCGGATAAAATCTAAGAGAGGAATGAAACAGTCCTATCGAGGATAGAAATTACCGCGTTCGGTTGGCACTAATTAAAATTACGCAATAATCGTTCATGATATCTCTCATCCAATGAGAAATAACCTTTAGCATTTGATAACTGCTTTCTATAGTTATATTTTATGAACTTTGGTATTAAATCATTTTCCATTGGTATTTATCAGTATTAACGGCCTGATTATTTCTTGAAAAATTTTTTTGATTAATTTTGTGTCACCTGAAAAATATATGAATTTTTATAAAAGTTGAAATTGTTGGAGTGTTTACAATGGGTGTATATCATTGAATGTAACGTCTAACAGAAGAGGAAATTATTTGTGTCATTATTCGTCCTTTTTTTTTGTGTGAAATGATCATACCTGTACACCTGATGATACTTTTTGTGCATCACTTTTTCCTTTCATGTCAAAATAGACAGAAAGAAAGAAGTAATGCACAAAAGTGTCCTTCAATTTTAGCAAACATAAAGAAATCATTCCTTTGTCTTCCTAAAACCTCCAAAATTTCATGAGTATGTTTTTGGAAAATTTCAAATGTTTTAACTGATCATTTTGAAGTTCAACGAATTAACAAACCTGTTTGAGACCATTCTGATTTTTGCATATATTTTTCTCATATTTTTCAAGTGCATAACTTATTATTTTATCAGTATGAGAGGAATGAGTTAATTCAGAGTTACGAAAGGAAACAAGAAAAGGACAAACAAAAATAAAATTGTCAATCTATTGAAAAATAATTACTATTCAAAGTATATTTTTCCGACTGATTTAAATTGCAGTAATTATAATAAATGATTTCGCAAAAGTAAATATATTTGGCTAAGAAGAAAGAGATCTTCAGGTTAAAAAAAGATATTGATCTCTTTTATTCGTCACTTCCGTATACTTTATTAGCAGCATTTTGTTAACAGTTCCGTTGATTTTATCAACAGTTACACCTTTCACAGTGCAATTGAAAGAACTCTCCCAAAAACGCTTACTTATATGATATGCAAATAAAATTTAATTGGGCAATGTTTGAGATGTTTCGAAAGAAAACTCATCTGAAAGTTAAATTGCAAGTGGAAAGTTTTTTAAAATCATTGATCGAGTTTTTTAGTATTTAAAATTAATTGTTTTACGATCAATTCTCAAGAAAACACATTTTTCATTCTTTTTGTGTCTTTGTACTAACGCCATTTTACTTGTAAATTTCCTTTCATTTTCCAATTATTAGCAAAATTACAAAGTGATGGAAGCAACAAAAAAAAGAAGAAAAATGAAGTAGTGTAAAATTAATTCCCAGAATGCTTCTGATATTGTTTTAATTTCAAAAAAAAAAATTAGCCTTACTTAACAAAGTTCGTGCTAAACGTACGTGATAGACATCTATTATTTAATTCACTAATTAACCTTTAATCTCTAATCCCTTAGTAATTATGTACTAAAAAACACATATGTTTCAATCGTTTTGTGGATTGACAAAAATTTCTTGGCGTTCAAAAAATGCTAAGATTTAGCTGTCAATAAATAATAACAGGAGTGATTACACTTTCAAAATTAGTAGCAATAAATTGAAATGTTGATAAAATCGACTAGAAAAATTAATTGCCGACCTTTAAAAACTCTTTGCAAAAAGTATGTTTCAGTTATCCGATTTTATGTATCAACGATTAGAACATTTTCTTTTTTTTTTAAAATTTTTTAAATATTTGCAACATCTTATTTGTCACCATTGTGAGTTCATGTGTAAGAGTTATTATACTTACCGGCCGAAAAAAAATCAATCAATTGCTTCAATCTACAGAATTCCCAGTTTATTTGAATTTTTTTTTAAAAAAAAGAAACTTCATAGTTTAAGTAAATTTTATTAGAGAAAAGTAAAATTATCAATTTACTTACGTTTCCTTCTATTTGGCAAGATAATATTTTTTTTCGTCATACAGTTGAAAACTTTGTATATATTATCTGCAAAATTAATTTCTTTCAAAGAAAAAAATCAAACAAAAATTCGGTTTATTAAAAAAAAAAATGAAACTGTCAATCAGCAGATGTGTCCGGTTCCAATTGGTACGCAAACATAATTTGTTGCTCGTTTCGTGTAATTTCTGAGTAACCTTCGACATTTTCACCTTCATTAATTTGATGTTAAAAATTACGCTTAAATCAATTAGATGGATAACTGCCTTAATGACATCTGTCACATTTTTTACGCATGAAATTGGTGTGTTTGTCAATGAATAATTAAAAATAAAATGCAAATGTTGAATTCAGATTAGTGACACTCTTATCACTCATTTTTTAAATTTAACACATTAAATTTTACATTTTCATCATTCCAATTATTAAATTCATGTTAGAGAAGAATGTGATGATAGGTGTTCATTTCGGCTAAAACATCCTTGAACTGCATATTTTCCTTTTGCTCTCATTAATTTTTTCCTTCTTATTTTTCCAATCATTTAAAAAAAAAATCATTTAAAATTCCATCACGCAATGCACGCATGCAAACAATACTTGCATATTATGTGTGTAAGATGCACCTAGTGAAATTTAACTTTCTTACAAATTTATTTGAGTTGTGGATTAAACTGTAAATAACTACTTTTATTAATTAAAGCAATGGAATAAATTTTCCATAATTAATTAGGGCACATATGTTTAGCTGGAAGTAATAACCATTCGACAGCATTACAACAAATCAAAATATATACCCGATCTTACAGTATCAGAGCCTTTCGATAAATGTGAATATTACGACTTCGTGAATGGGAAAATAACAAGCGGAATTTATCATTTCCACAGTTAGAGCTTTTTTTTTAAAAAAAAAAAAAAGAAAAAATGGAAAACGGAAGATCTTCTCGTAGATTTTATAAATCATTCAAACACTGATAAGTTCTAGAAAATATTAGGATCACTGTTAATTCAATAAATTTCCAAATTTTTCAATATGACAGTCGTTGTTGTTGCGCTGCACTATAAACTCTCGACTTTGCATGTTTTAGAGGTGGGCCGTAATAATAGTGTTGTGGTGGTGGTGGAGGAGGTGGTGGTGGAGGTGGAGGTGGAGGTGGTGGTGGAGGTGGTGGTGGTGGTGGTGGAGGTGGAGGTGGTGGACAGCACAAACATGGACATAGGAATAGAAAGATAGGCCTAAAAATTGTGAATTTAACATTGAGAACTGAAAAATTGATGTGAATTAAATTCTTTTTGACAGTTTTTAGATGAAAAAAAGCAAAAAACAAAAAGTGAACCCCATTTTTTAGGCAATTCATTCCTTTTTAATTATCATAGAAGCTATCAGAAAATGAGTAAAATGCAATGATTTCGTAAATGCGATAAGCTTTCAATTTCAAAATTTAAAGTGTAAATAAGCTTTCAATTTCAAAATTTAAAGTGTAAATAAGCTTTCAATTTCAAAATTTAAAGTGTAAATAAGCTTTCAATTTCACAGATAAATGTCAAATTTTTAATGAAAATAGGTATTTAAATCATTTTTTTTTCCTTTAACTCAGCTATTAACTTTTATATATTTTTTTTAACTTATTCAAAATGCATTAAAATTATGGATATATCATTACACTGTTGCAGGCAGCTATTAAACTTGAAATTTCATTATGGTCATAAGAAAGATAAACTTAATACTGATGGTTTAACGTGATTTGTATGCTTGAAGTGTAGGATTCAATATGATCTGGTAGTGATCAATTTAAAGCTAATATTTTGGAAATTTGAAAATCAAACACTTACACGCAACAGAAGCAGCTATCCGTTGGTAGTACCGCAAATGAAAATAATATCAAACTAAAATATACCAAACGCATGGCTTCGAAATGCAACGCTATTCACTGCTTGCTTCCACCAAATTCACAATAAATTCTAATTGAAGAATTCGTTTTTGTTCGAAAGAACACACTAATTTTCATAGATGGGAACACTTTTATAGCACTTTAATAGTGTAAAAAAAAATTGAAAGGGAGGAAATAAGGAAAGTGATTACAAGGAAAGAAAAAGTAAAGGTAACAGGTACATGGCATTATTTATCATCAATGACGTCAGACAAATACTATCATTTCAAATTTTTTTTCCTTTTTAAAGCAATTTTTTTCAACGAACCACATTACACTTTCTAATCTTTCATTTGCATTTTACTTAACAATGATGAATGATAGCGAATTTTTAATGATTTACAGTATAAAGTTCGTCAGATAAAATTTTTTTTTCTCATAAAAATCTAGCCTTATATTCCCTGTAGAAAATTATTAATTAATTATGAGTGGAATAACTTCTAATATCAATTGAAGTTAATAAAAAAATTGAGAAAATTGAAGCCAATAAAAATGAGAAAAAAAATGAATTGAAAATTTTTAAATTTTATCACTTTTACATTTTAAATATAATTATGATTTATTTTGAGCAAAAATCCTTCTAATGAATGTATTACTTTTTTAAAAAAGATAATTCTTTTTTAGTTACTTGATATAAAATTAATTCCATAGTAGTCATTTTTTTTAATTAAAAAAACTAAATTTATGATAGTACAAAGTCATTTCTCCATTTAACTTTTTTCCTTAATTTAAGAAATATTTATGAGAAATAGTAAGTTATATTGCACACAACTAAAACTACTTTTTATATGTTAAGTGTTTTTCATCGACTTTCTCAATTTCCTTCTTCCATTTATTTCATTTTTTTTTGACCTTCCTTTTTTAGTTTTATTTCACATAGGCTATATAAGATAACTTGATAATTTTGCATAATTATATTGTAAATAAAATTAACAGATTTCGGTTATAGCATTATATTATTATTGGTATATGACAGATACTGTATCAGGTCAGGTATAATATACCGGATCCTGTTATCAATAAATTGATATTATATAGCAATTATTTGTGATAGAAATGTGCAAATTATAGCACACATTTAAATTAGATTACGTAGCATAAATTATAGCGTGCGCTTATTTCAATTCAATTATTTCAATTTAAACGCACAACGAAGCATTCAGCAATATCAAATGGAAGCCTATGAAAATAACTTTTGTTGCTGATTTTCCATTCACTTTACCTTACCAGTAAATGATAAAAGTTATTTTAACTTTCGATACATGATCAAAAGGTCATATTTTCAGAGATGAATACATTCACTTCCGTTTATTTTATCATCATTTAATCAATAACAAGTATTTTTAATTCCATAATTAGACAACAATTTAATTGTACTATACCGCTGTATACAATGGTATAGTATTGTAAACAATTTTAAAGAGATTTAACTGATATCATTTTTTTCCTCGAAATTTATAACAAATTTTCCGGAAACTGATTTAATATCGTATATCATTAAATTTACATCCTTAAAGAGGTATCGCATACGGAAACTTCCATTCAACTCACTCCGCTCATACAAACTTCAATTCGATCAGAAGGATAAAATATGGGAATTATGGATTTATCAGAAAATCTATAACTGAAATATTTTCCTTCAAAGATAGACGAATACATTCGATGAAGAGACTACCGTGAACTTGCCGCAAGACTTGAGATGAGAGTGACCTCTTCCATCGCAAAGGTTACTACTATCTTGCTTTGGGCTCTTTTTTTCGCTACTCAAGTTTGAACCAGTTGCGCGCATATATTAAAGCCGACAGGAATGGCGAATTTTCATTTTTCCTCATTTCATTTCAGTTTCCGCATCATCCACGCAGATATTTTTACGCATCATCGCAGCAGGTTACATTATAGCTTGCGTAATGGTATGTTATCATGACGTTATCACTGTGATCGTTGATTTATTGATCGAATTAATAGATTCGTTATTTGAATTTAAAATGAACGAAATATAATGTTAGATAGAAGACTGTAATGACATATTGCTTTTGCGTTACTTGTTAGAATTGACCATTTTTGCTTGAATTGATAAGTAAATTATTAATGGAAAGCGATAATGATACGATAGTAGTAGCATTTTGAATTCCACTTAAGTTGACTGAATTCATTTTAGTTTGTTTAGCACAGAACAAATTTATCTCTGTGTGAAATAATGATGGTGAGAGATAAAAGGAAAGGAGGAGATAAGATGGCATGTATCGCTTTATCTTTTGCTTTTCTGTTTGTATGCTTTTTTCAATTTTAATTCGGCTTGCAACGATAAGCGTAACTCTATACTGTCGTTTTTTTTTTCATTGTGCTTTTTGTTTTCAGATGTCAACTTCAGATTTGCGCGAACGTCTTCGTAAATTAGCTGAGCGTACTGCTAGAGAATTGCAGGCCTATCAAATGAAAAGGGAACAAAATAACCAAAGTGCGCAGAGTACGTTTTTATTCATTCTCTTTCTAAATTTCTAATTTATCATCCAAGTTTCTAGGCATGTGTCATACATATCTGATTAACAAGTAGCAGCTATGAATATTTTCTTTTTGAAAGTGGATATTGTAAAAATTACTTTTTTATATCAATTACCTACAAATTAACTGATATAAGAACGTTTTTTGAAGGATTAATAATCTAATTTCATCTATTTCCTCATGAAGGAAGTGGTTTACTTGTGTGTACAGAATGGTTTATTAATAGGTGATGGCGATAAAGAAAACAGTTTATTTACCGCACTGACAAATACGCGCATGACTCGTACAGTCCCAACCAAGCTGCTGGAAAATATTAAGACGCCATCTGTTCTAGAACTTGCAATACAAGACTCATCACAGGAACCGAATATCAGTGTAGAACCTGTAGTACCGCGCATGTCCACCGTCAGTAATCCAAAAACCAGAATTTCTCCTGACATTCCTGTAGAACCCGTTATTACAGCACCAAAATGTTTGTTATTTTTTCTACTTTATTTTTTATCATTAATTTCCTTCAAGCTTTCTAGAAAATAAAGCTTTATTTGTGCAGCAAAGAACGAATTTTTGATGACTCATTCATCAAAAATTCGCTTTTTATTGATTAATGTTCGAGTGTGATGTTTTTGAAGTTGATTGGAAATATATTTGGTTTGTTCCATCATTTCTGAGCAGAATTTTATGTATTAATTTTAAACATTATTAGCTATTAATATAACCCCATTCACAAATCTATTTGTAGCTCCGGATAACGTCGAGAAAACTAATGATCCTGTTGTTAGAAGCAATAGATCAGTCAGCAGATCAGCGGAGAAAAGCAAACAAAAACGAACTGCTAGCGCACATGTTGTAAGAAATATATCTCGTAATTAAAAGCTTCTAAATAGGTCCTTTTTTCTTTTTCGATGATGAATTAGAAGTGACAAAAAAATTTAATTCTTCACGAAAAATGCTGAAAGCAATTGGCAGAAGGTTTTATTTGAGGAGCAATCAACAGATCTAAATGAAGATAATGTGGCAATATCGTCAGTGTTACGTCGTTCAGAATCTGCTTCCAATTCTCGTCCTAATCGTTATATTTATGTAAACAATCATCCATATATTGTGATCGATTTATTGGGTAAAGGAGGCTCCAGTAAAGTTAGATTTTCTTGCATTACATTCAAGTATAATTTTTATAAATACTTTTGATCACAATTTATTTTGAAAGGTTATACCTGATTTTTCTTGATAATTATGATTGTCTTCAAGAAAATTTGTGGTCTCTATTGACTTGTTTTAATTCAAAAGAGAGCAGATTTTTTATTTAAGGTTTATCAAGTATTGGACGAGAGAAAGAAGAAACTTCGTGCAGTGAAATGTGTTGATCTGTCGGAAGCTGATTATTCTTGTCGTAGTGCCTATTTAAACGAAATCAAATTGCTACTTAGTTTAAAGGACACAGGATGTGTCGTGGAGATGTCTGACTAGTATGTGATTTTAATAGTATTAGTAAGAACCGCTAGATAGACAAAAACCAATAAATAAAAACAAATCATGTGCATAATCTTGGAAGTTTTATTATATTCATTTCAGTTAATTTTTTTAGCGAGCTTCGTGGTGATTTCTTGTATGTAGTGATGGAAAAAGGTGATACAGATTTGGCGACCTTTCTGAAAACTCGAAGGAATCAAATTGATGATATATTTATCAGATTTTATTGGAGTGAAATGTTGAAATGTGTGGGTACTATTCATGAAAAAGGTGAGCAAGAGTTCATGTTGTTTTTTCTTCTTCCTTATTGATGTGGGATAATCTTTTTCTAATAATTTCCAGGTATTGTACATTCTGATTTGAAACCCGCAAATTTCCTTCTTGTCGGCGGAAATCTCAAATTGATTGATTTTGGAATTGCATCTGCCATTCCAACAAATAAGACGTCAGTCATAAAAGATACGCAGATGGGAACGCTATCTTATATGCCACCAGAAGCTATTGCAGGTTCGAGTGCTTCAGTACATGATGGAAAAGAAATTTACAAGGTATATTT
The DNA here is from genome assembly GCA_900537255.1 of Acanthocheilonema viteae. Classification (NCBI taxonomy): domain Eukaryota; kingdom Metazoa; phylum Nematoda; class Chromadorea; order Rhabditida; family Onchocercidae; genus Acanthocheilonema; species Acanthocheilonema viteae. The sequence continues at coordinate 20,468 of UPTC01000698.1, read as the reverse complement.
TGCAAATAGCAAATATTTTTGTGTCTGTCAAATTGATAATTAGAAAAAATGAAGGTTTCAACTATATTGCTAAGGCGAGTTGATATTTAGCAATACGATTTTATAAAGATATGAACGATTGTCATGAGAGTAGGGAAGAGAGCGATCTTCAGAAATAGGTGAGATTTAGAAATAGTTTGATAGCTCTAAAGTATTTCTAAATAGCTAAATAGTTCTTAACAAACATATTCTTTGTTTACTGAGACATGTCGAGATTTAGAAATTTATTTTAAAATTGCACAAAGGTGTTTTAGGTTCGTAAGAAATGTGATGTGTGGGCTTTGGGATGCATATTATATAATATAGTTTATGGACATACGCCATATCAAATGTGGACAAACCCGATCCAAAAGATGCATGCTATTTTGAATAAACCAGTAGTTTTTGAGAAAATCGAAGATGCTGATTTAATGGATGTTTTGAAAGTTTGTATTTCTGCAATCCTTGCACAGGAGTTGATATTTCTGTTTCTTTTTTGTTCAGTATACTTTCAATTTTGTTACCATAAAATGCTTTTTTCTAGAAATGCTTAACGAGAGATCCCGACCAGCGAGCTACCGTTGAAGAGTTGCAGAAACATCCATATTTGACAAGTAATTTTCTTATTTATCGCACTTTATGGAATTAAATTTCGAATTTTTATTTTCTTTTCTCTAAAGATCAAACAAGCAATAAAAAGGTCTTTGACTTGTCCACTTTTTAAGAGGACTAGTTTATATAATAAATTTTAAGAGAACTACTTTAATATTGGTTGTCATTTAAGGAAAAGTTCGCAAATGTATGGATGAATCAGTATTATTGCAAGATGATAACGCTTTAATAAAGGTGGCTGAAGATTTACGAAATAGTACACCGCGAACTTCAGCTCGAAAACTTCGTGATCTTATGCAACGACGAGGTTCAAGAAGCACGAAAAAAGACGTGGGGGCAAACAAATTTACTTAAATGAATTTGTGCGTACTTTTCTTGTATATTCTAGCTCTGTGTTAGGAATCTAAATGAAGCTCAATGTGTGTTTTTTATGAGCTTAAATGAGCTTAATGATGCTTAATATGAAAATAAGGCAGAGTGAATGAAATCAACAGAGATTATGATTACATTTTATGAGTAAACGTTAAATGCATGGAATTTAGTATATTGAAGATTGTAGAGAGTATGAGTATCGAACCATACACACTGGAATAAACATTGATTTCAAATTAATGGGTTTCTCTCTTGTTTAATTTCCTCAATCCAATTTAATTTTTTTGGATTTTCCTGCATATATTTGCTTTCTGTGATAAAAATGTGAACATTAATCAGACCTGTTGTTAGTGAAAAATTATCCTTTGGGCATTTATTCTTAGCCACATATCAAAACATCACTAAAAACTTTTTGGTGTTCATTTGTAATAATATCATCACTACAAAGTTGCTATCATTGTATAAATTTTTTGAGTTCTACATTTTTTCCACTCTCAAATATTTTCAGCAACATTCGTAATGACAGCTCAATTCGCCTGAAAGGTCGCGTAGAAGAATTGGCTTCCTATTCGAGAAATAATTGAAAAATTTATCTTATTTCAGACTAGCTACTGATGAATGTGTCGTTCATAAGGTCTTATCACTTTTGTAAATCTGCCATATCATGTCGCTATCGTTTTTTATTAATATAATGTCACTTGAACTTTTATAAATATATCAGATTCAGTAGATGAATCATATATTATGAAAACGTTTATCGTGCTATCTATTGAGTCCAAAACTACATGAAGTTATATTTTATTTTAGACGAAAATATGATATTAACTAAAAGAAATTTAGGAGAGATTCAGTCATGTACGTATGGAAAGATGTTAATTAGTTCATGAGAATGAGATAATTAGTATAGTGATATACAGTTAGGTTTAATTTGTCCATATGGTTATTGCAAATAGATGATTCTAAACTGTGAAATATAAATGCTTCGGTATTTGTGATCAATATTTGGTTTTTTTCGACATAAACTCTTGCACTAATACGAAATTAAGGGTTTAAAAATTTCAGTTGCTGGATGGGAATCGTAAATTGGTATTTTTCATTAGTTGTTTTTAATATCTCGTTTCTAAGAGTAATTTTTGGGTGATTGATTGATCAAAAATAGGCTTACTTTTCCAGATACTCTTAGTAGATGTACCGTTATTGCCTTAATTTGAAGTCGTTCATCCTTTAAAATAAATTCATCCTTTTAAAATACTATTAATATTGATAAAATTTCCTTTCTTCCCAAATTGATTGGGAATGGACAGGAATAAGTGAAATATTTTTGATTTTTCTGTAATGATATTCCTTTATAAATGGGTCGTATCACTTTGAGAACAGAAAAAGCTCATATCAAAATATGTTAGGATGAGTTTAAAACCTGCCTTCATCGCTGTCAATAGAATATTTATTCAGAGAGGGTAAAAATTCAAAATTCCATAGCATTAGCAATACTTGCAGTTATTTGCTAGAAGAATCGCAGAAATTATCCGTTTTTAACAGAAATGTAATATTTTAATTGCCATTATTGATTTGATAAATTGTTATGCAGTGTTTTTTTTTTTTGTAGGATCAAATTGATTACCATCCAGCATCAGCACCATGAGCAAAGGGCAACTCGATGAAGTTGGTAAGAAGTTCTTTCCACTTTTCCTCTGTAATTTTCTTTAAATTCTCAAGGTGTCCTTCAGTAGCTTCCTTTTAAATTCAATTTTGCAGCGATCGAGACGGTATGCAACTATATGCTGCAGCAAAATCGACCTTATAGTGCTGTTGATGTATGGAATAATCTACGACAGGAATATCCGAAAGCTGTGAGTTTGTTCAGTTTACTGAATGTTGATTGAATTTCTGTTCTAAAAGTTGAGAGCTTTTGATGCCTGTTAGACATGAATTTTAGATTTTGGGGATTTCAATTTTTCAAATATTCCATTTATTTGCGTATTATTGCATGGCTTATTTTATAAATAAAAGGGGAGATACTGAATAGTGATCATGAATTTCAGCAGATAATCAAATGCTTGGATATTGGAGTAGAACGGGGCATTTTACATGAGAAACTTATTTCAAAACAAAAGATCTACTTTCCTGACCAAGTATGCTAACATATATCTTGAAAAGTAAAAAAAAACTCGAAATTTATTTCGATTCCTAGTAAAAATTGCTGTAAATTGGTCTAGAAAATTTTACTATATGAAGAAAGTTTAGGGTATTTAATTTGAATAGAAATTATTTCCAGAGTAAAATTGAAAAGTGTAGCGAAGAGGAGCTTCAAGCAATGAACGAATCTATTACTGGAAAAAAGAATCGCTTGAATGAACTTAACAATGAGATAAAGATCGCGAAAAATGGTAGATTTCAGCATCAGAAGTCATCTTTGATAGTTTGATTCTCATGTTATTATGCTATCTAGGAGACAAATATAGGGCATGTTGTATCTGTTGTTATTGGTGAGATCACGCTGCACTATTTATTAACCAATCTAACTTTGGAAGGACCAGAAATTATAATTGATGACATGAATTTTTTCTACTTTCTTTTAAATTGATTCCACTACTGCCTGAACATTGTTTTTTAGAATTGAAAGAATATGGAAGCGCTTTGAGCATGGAAGAGATGATAACGCTGCAGACGACTTTGAAGGCACAGGTACCAGACCTCTGGAGGTACAATCTGAAAGGATCTGTGATTAGGATAGTGGAATGACGGTCTTGACATCAAAAGATCAGAATGATCAGAGTGGCTACCTTCTTATTTACTATAAGTTTCTATATAGTGGCTTAAATTCATTGGACTATTTGTTTTAGATAAAAGAGATGGAAGAACGTATCAGTAGCATGGCGACTTATGCGGACAACGATGTTGTAAATGAGAAAAGAAAGTCGGAACTTGTTGCAAAACAAGAATCTTATAAGAGGCAATACAAGAAACGGAAGCGAATTGCAGATCAGATTGTTGATGCAATCTGTGAAAATACCAACAATTCGAAAAAGAAACTAATGGCAAGATAATTATTCATTAATTGAAGCAAGCATAATTAATTAGTTTTGAGACCATATCTTTGCTTAATTCCCACAAATTTCTCATTTAATCTGAAGAAAGATGCCGAAAACATTTCAATAAATCAAATGCTAAAGAGCATACACTGAAAAGCATGCTTCGAACTATATCTCTTGTTTTTGATTTGTGCTAACTCATCTCAAATCTTGAATTAGCAACAGTAACACTATAACAGCAGATAATTCCTATAGGTGTGGAAAATAGAAGGCAATAAGCTAAACCCTTTATGAGTGCAGTATAAATGGCCAAATACACAACTCACCATGAGTTGTGTATTTGGCCATTTATACTGCACTCATAAAACCTAACTCTCCCTTGGATAAAGAAACTGATTCTGATCATGAAAGAATTTTTCAGGAAGATATGAGCTTCGAACTTGATTGACTGCCTGCTAAAGTTATCTCAGAAATGAAAATCCGACTCTTTTTTACTCTTTCAGCTATCAAATCCCGGTATTGCTTAATCAATAAATAAACTCTTTGTTGTTCTATGGTTTGTCGTGTATATATGTTTTTTTTTTAACTGCTTTGTTTTGTATTTTCCGCAGTTTGAATTAAGATCTGTGCAGAATGTGTAATAAAATTTGCCTTTTGACTGTTAAAATATGAACATTTCTGGCTTTTCCATTTGTATATTTTGTGCCTTAACCTTGTACATACTTCTTTATTCTTCTACGGTTTTTGTGTTCAAGTTCTCATGTTTTGCGTAATATTTTCAGAACGACTGATAGTGTCGCAACATGAGTGACATGTTTTAGCTCTTTAATTATGCTATAAAATGCACTCTCATATTTTACTACATGAATTTTTTTACCTAAAATGATTTGCTTCTTACTTTCAGTTTATTAAATTATAGTTCGCTATAAACAAATTACAGATCTTGTTTGTAAATTTTACTAGTCCTGAACAAGAAATGTTAGTAGTATTCCAGTAGTCTTGAAATTTATTGAGTTTTTCAACAGTCATTTCTAAATAATTTTTGTCATAAACTTTATGAAGAAATGGAAGTGGATGAAAATGATGTATTAGAAAATCAAACACCAAAAAAAGATACTGGAACTACTCCGTGGATAGCATCATTGCCGAAGAACAATGTGGGCGATGTGCGCGATATATCCAATCAAGCGTTCTGGACTTTATCCAGTTGTAAAACAGGTTTTTTTTTAATTTCTTTCAGAACTTAGCTTTATACTATAAATACTGTTGCTCCAACTCGCTGTCTTATAACACTTTCTAGTCCAAGAAATTCAACTGGTAACATTCGAGAAGGAAACTAAGCTTTTTACTTTTTCTTGTTTTCCGAAAAACTCGAGAATTGACGATAACTTTTTTAAGCGGAAATACGAACAAAGTAAATGGGAATAATCACCTTGTTATCTATCTCATTTGTAATTTTTCAGATGGATTTGGTATCCAGCAGTTGTTAGATGATGATTTGGAACAATATTGGCAGTCAGATGGCCCACAACCGCACACGGTTACAATAGAGTTTAGCAAGAAAACAAATATTTCATACCTGTTACTATATTTGGATTACAAAACTGATGAATCTTATACGCCTAGCAAGTAAATTTTTTAATTTTTGCAAATTTAAGTTATCAACAGTACTGCCTTTAGGAGAAATAAAAGATGAGCGTTTGATAATTAGAGATTATCTCGTTCCTAAAAAGTATATTCACAGTTTTTTTATCCTGTGGTATCATTTAAAATACTTTGGTCATAAAATTGATAATTTGATTAGATTAATTAGATTATTAATCCTTATTTGAATCCTTGGAATTTGTATGGAATGTTAGATCAGAAACTGTGGTGATTTTAGGTATAACATATATTTATATGTTTCAAATCTCAATAATTTCTTTTCGTTAGGGTAGTTGTACGTCTTGGTTCATCGGTTCTGGATGTAGATGAAGGTTTAACAGTTGTGTTTTCCGAACCAGTTGGTTGGCAGGTTAATTTTTTCATATTTTTCTTCTAAATAAATATTATTTGATTTTGTGAATCTTTTTGAAATGAGATCTTTCTAGTCTTCAAAATCTTTGCAAGTATTAAGACTTCTTTTTTTGGAAAAATAAGCTACATAAAATAGCATTAGGAAATTTCAATCTTCATTTTTTAGGTTATCGATTTACGCGACGCTGATGGAGGTCCATCTCGAGCTTTTGTATTGCAATTGCAAGTTGTACAGAACCACCAGAATGGTCGAGATACTCATATCAGGTATGGTGTCACTTCTAAAATTGTGTTTTGAAATTAATTTTTTTCCTAGGTATTTTCGATAAAAAATGAATGAAATATAGCATTTAATATGCTTAGTAGATGCTTTGTTTTCAGTGTAATACAAAATTTATTTTGAACCACTTAAATCTTTTCAAATTGAAAAATTGTAACCTCTATTTTCCTGAAAAATTCAAAATTTTTTTTACTGCCTATTATTCTATTTAATGCTGTAAAATTTGACAAAGTTAGGAAAATAGAAAAGTTATTAAATTTACTTACATGATTCTTTAAAAACCTGACATATTTTTGCGCAGGTTGATTGCAGAATTTTGTTGAAATATTTTGCTGATATGGTATTCTATTTTAAGGCGAACTCCTTACCACTTTCTATTTTTACACATAATTGATTAAATTATCGCAGAAGTTAACTGAAAAATCGAAAATATTATAATATAATTAAAATATTTACATTTATAGGCAAATGAGGATAATTGGACCGACTCGAGCACGATTGGACACTGGTATAAAGACATTGATCAATGCTGGAACAAATATAAGCAATGTTCCATTGAAATTTACTTCTCAGAAAATTGCACAATTTACTAATATCCGCTGACGATTTTATTAAAATTTGAGTAGTGTGAGAACATAAGTATAAGCACCCATACGTAGAGAGATAGGACGCGAAGACTTTGAACTCACTGTTTTTCCGTGAAAAATGATGAGTTTAGACTTTAAACGGAAAAATATATTTTTAAATAATTGAGATTTTTTGTCTGCAGGATTAGATTACTTTTAAAAATTAGGTTGATGTGCATAAGGTTGGTCTTTCATTTCACGACTTTATGCTAATTTCAACTTTCATTTACAATTTTTTGCAAGTAATTTATGCACATATTTTTTTCTATCAGTGAAACTAAATGTTACCAAAAATTAATGTCGAGAATAATTATTTGCTGTATATTGCTTGAAATGAAAAACCAAGCTCGTTTTTATCTTCCAGTTTTTTGATTGCTTTTATTTTTTTCGGTATTTTTTTTACTTTTTTTATTGTTATCGTATATTGTATTTATGCAGTTATATGGATTGAATTAAATTTCAGTATTGGAAAGTTAAAGAAAACATTTTTCATGATTTCTTTCAAATCGCGAGAAATAAACTAAATTTTGAGATTAAGAGAATTTTTTTTTTAATTTGTTGGAATTCTGTGAATTGGAAATTATCGAAGAGGCGCGAGTGAACCGATATGGTGAGGGGTGCATATATATTTATAATTCAAACAGCGCAGAAATCTTCATTGCCATCTTCGAAACGATTTTTGCACCTTCATTTTCTTGAACTATCCTCATTTTATTTTACAATGGTTTTGTATGAAATTGTCAAGATTGTTTGTATTATTTCAGATCTATATTACTCTCATCGAAATATTACAAGAATAATTAAGTATTAAAACTTGTTTGATATCATTTAATCATTCCAGAATTAACCCAGTTAATATACCACGATAAAAAGAAATTAAAATTGAAATTTTTAACGGGAATCTATATTTTATACACATTTTCGTCATATTCAATTGTACATGTTATCAGTAAACAGACAGATATACACAATATTTAAGATTATCTCGTTCAAACATGATAGCTCTACGAAATACTGTCGTACTATCATCGGTAGACATTCGGTCTCCGATTATTTAACAGGTTATCTATCTATCGCTGCTATTCTTACAAAACTTCCCAGGTATTTCGTTCTCTTTATCCAGAAAGAAAAAGGAATGAGTGTTTCAAATTTATTTGCATAAGTATCCATTTGTATCTTTCAATTAGATGATGGTTGCCATTGGGTAGAGGTTAATTAAATTTCAATATATAATCGCTTTAGTTCCAACTGTTCAGATAATTGCAGTGTAGCAGTAGCGATTGTTGTAGTGATAGTAATAATGATAAACGATGGTAGTAATAGTTAGTAGTAGAAATAGAATGATAGGTATGAAGATAGTGTAAGAGTGAATGATGCATGATGAGAGGGATATATTCATCAATATAAAGAGGCAAATGACCTCTGAACCGTAGCCAAATAGCAGACATTATAGTGATAGTGTAAAATTCCAATGGATAACAGCAATTCCAGACATACATACATTCTATACCTCACAATCCATTTTCCACTTTATTCATCTTCCTCAATTATGCTAGTATCAAATGCAAATGGGATCATTTAAGTTTCAAATTTTATATTTTACAAATTGTATCTTATAATCTATGATAACTTATCCATTATAATTAAAATGGTTCATCATTCGTATTATAATCATTTATTGTCACTCCCGATCCCTCATTATCCACTATCAACACTAAACAGAATGCTAAATTTCTTTTGCACATCATCACTTTTAAGCATCTATCCTATCAGATCCCATTTCTAAATTACCTACCACGCACTATTTGATAGCAATTTCATTTTTTAATTCTTTTCATCAGCTAATGATAACAATTTTCTGTTTGTATGATCTTCCATTCAAATATTTATTGTAATAATCAATAATATTTTTATGTTAAAAGATTTACTGATGATTGATAGCTTACCTTCAATATCACAATTGATATCACAATTATTTGATAGCAATTTCATTTTTTAATTCTTTTCATCAGCTAATGATAAGAATTTTCTGTTTGTATGATCACCTCTTCCTGATCACATTTTCATTCCTTTCATATCAATAAAACATCTTTTTATTCATAAATTCATTTCTTCATTTTTTTCTTTCATCCCGGCGCCAATGATGCTTTTTTTACACGACGTTTCAAAAATTTCCTTTGATATCACAATGTTGCAAAACATCATACAATTGCGGGATAATGTGTTAATTACGCATTTATTGACGTACGTAAGTAATTGCACGTTAAATCAGTTGAATAGGTCATTCATGAAAACTCCCCTAAGTAAAAAAGCAAATAATTTATTTTTTAAACTGTTATACGTCATTGATGACTTTGTCAGCATTAAATAGGTCATCGATGAGGTCATCTTTAGATGTGTTCAAATTTTTAGAAAAGTTTACATAGGTTAAAAAGACACTTAAATGCACAATTTCATTTATATAAAGGAAATGAAAAGCAATGGAAAGGTATGATGAAATGGCGAAAATAATAATAAACAATGCTTTTAGTAATGATAAACTGTTGCACCCATAATTTTTTATCAATATATGATAGTTGCTTCATTCATTAAGCTAATAATAATTTTATAGCTATGCAACAATGATGAAATTTAACTTTAAAAAAATCTTTTTTTTCATTCCTCCAATCATACTATTACAAATAATAATTTTATAACATTATTGCTGAAGAGATGTTCCGGAAAGTTAAATTTAAAATTTTAACATACAAAAATGTACAAGTGAATTAATTTCTTCCCTTTATTTTCACTCATTCACTCTCTCTCTCTCTCTCTCTCTCTCTCTTTCTTTCGACAGATATGTGATATGTTATGTTAATATTACAGAAGAGTTTTAAAAACGAATTCTAATTGATAAGAGAGATGCTATCAATATATATCTATTTACATTATACTTGAAATCTTGCGAGAATGCGAAGAGGGCGATGATTCATTGTAGCAAACGGAGAAGGTCATTTGCGCGTAAAATATCTGTCTGTTATGTACAAGATAGATTTCAAATTATTCCAATGTATAATATATTCTGATTGATGACAGAAATGTAATATTTCACCTTCCTATTGATGACAGCTTTTTTCTGTGGATGTGTGTGAAAAGTAATATTTCAATAGCGATGAGATTGGAATGAATTTTGTTGAATCAATGAGAAAGTAAAGTATTTTTGCAGTATCTCAATCATAATGAAATGACATTTCCGGTATTTTTGTGGTGATATTTCCGATATTTAAGAAAACAATAGATTAAACACATTTGAATGATCTCATCATAAATTCCATTATTTAGAAAGTTTGTGAAAAATTATTTCGAGAATTAAAATAATGGAAGAGGAGCTACAATTTCTATTATATTATGAATTGAATTTTTAAGTGTTAAAAAAATTAAATGAAAAACGTTTAATGGTTCGGACAAATTTCATGTTAACAGTTTTTCTTGCTATTGTACTTGGTATTTAAAAAATCTGACAAGAATATGAAGAAGTTCATAAAGTTGATATCCGAAAATTATTGCCAAAAACAAAAAGGAAAAAAAAAAGGAAACAAAAATTTATTTTATTTTTTCATTTTTTATTATTTATTTTACCTGTCATTTCGTTTCTTCTACTTGTTACAAAACAATTACTTTTTCTCGCAAGCTTAAAATTACATTTTGAATTTCATTTCATTTCAGAAACTCTATCTTCTTCAATTATGCAGTTTCTAAGCTCAGAGTTTAATTCTTATAGTTTCATTTTTGAAAAAAATGAAAAATTTATAAGAAATTATTTCGATTTTTTTTTCATTCATCATATTTGTCAGCACAGTTCATTTATCTAATGCTCTGTTTTATTTTTTTAAGCAAAAATTTTGCATTCAAAGCAGTCGGATAGGAAAAATTTTGATTGGCACCACAAATTTGCCATCAAAAAGAGGTGTGCACACTATTATGGGACAATATTATGGAGCCAAAAAATGGTATTTCCATCGTACTGTCATTATCAGTGAACATTGATTTTTGGTATAATTATCAGCTGAATTATACAAAGCATTCTGATATGAACACGTCGCTTCTTTCCTTATTTCATTCATTCATTCAGTAATTTATTTATTTATTATTTCGTTCATGCAGTAATTTATTTATTTGGTACTTTATTATTTATTGTTTCGCTTATTCAAATTATTTATTGCTTCATTTATTAAGTTGTTTTTAAACAAGGAAGGGAAAAAGAAAAAATAAGAAAATCTCTTCCGTATTTCATCCATTCATTCAGTAATTTATTTATTTACAATAATTTATTTACTATTATTTATCACTTGTAAATTCAAATTAAGTTATTTTGTAATATTGTATTTTTTATTGTCGTAGCAATGCATAAAACATTTAAATATGGAGGAATATATTTACAATAGTAAATGGTAAATGGTGTATGATAAATTATGCTTCTTACTAGGAATATATTTAATAAACTTGTGAATTCTTCGGATCGTATTTTCAGAAGACAAATATTGTTGCCAATTAGCATTTGTTTATTTTATTTCATTTTTCGCTTCCGTTTCCGTATGATATTTTTAGTTAACTCATCTTATTTGTTTAATGATCAAAAATCATTCACATTCTTCTCTTTGTTGAATTTATTGCATTAATAATATCATTCAACATTTTAAATTTAGTATTCTAAAAACAAATGTTGATGTAGTTAGAATATACGTCATATTTGATAAAGTTGACCTTGACTGAACAATTGCTACTGTTAGTGAAAAAGAATTGTTTAACCATATTTGTATTTAAATTTTAAATTTGCATTCCAAAAACTTTAGTTGGGCGGGAAAAAATTTTTGTGATTGCTTATAATTTTCTCCGAAAAAATTTTATCAGTATACATATTATAGTCGATAATGTCAAAAGAAAAAAGAAATTATATTAACCTCAGCAATTATGACCTTTGGACATTTTTTTCGCAAACTCTTTTGAAATTTGAAATTTTTCGTCAGTGACTTTTTTGTTTACTTTTTAATTTACTCTTTTCCAATTGGTAGCAGTAAGCTACTTCAATAACTGTTTGCTTACAACTTTTCTTTTCTTTACAATCCTTAGATGCATAGTATGCTTCATCTTTAAAGTACTGAATAATTCAATTATGTTTCAAATATCTCAAATATCAGGCAAATTTTGAAATTGAAAAAAATTAAGCTAAGCGTAAAATAAGTAAGACAGTTCCATACAAAATGTTGTTTCAGATTTCAAATTAAACTTACAGAAAATAAGTTGCTCAGAACCTGACAGAGCAATGTGCAGCATATTAACTCTAATTCAATAAATTAATTATTTACGCAGCTTAAAAATTTCATTTAAATTGTTGCAAAAACGATCGTAACGAAAGATTTGTTTATGTTCTTTGATGATATTTAAGTGAAAAGTGTATTATATCTCTGTTAGTTAACTTTTATACTCCTTTTTTTGCTAAAAACATTAAAACAGTATTTTAATTTTAGGCAGAAATAATTAATAAAATTTTAGAATTTCAAGTAGCAATAAGAATTAGCAATAAATGATAACAAAAAGCATTTTCCTTTTCACATTGTAGGAGAAACATTTAAGGAGCTTCCCGATTTCCCAAACAGAATGAAATCATTCGGTAAGTTCAAAGAAGCACTATAAAAAAAATTTAAATTGCTACTTCGATATAGTTGTGATTATGAATGTTACTTTTAAATTTTCAATTATAAATATGTAAATAGAATGTCAAGCGATATTAACGCACTGCAAAGAGCGAAAGAGGACGCGAAAAAGCGAGAAGTTACATTTTAGAAATGAAAACATTTTTATTTAATGAATTAAAAGCTTTTTCTCTCACCTTAAAGAAATACAGTAAATGAATCGGCTTTTTTTGCTTTGTTTTGTTTATTGTTTTTTGTTTTTTGAAAACTATTTCAATAAAGTTCCAAATTTGTTATCATCTCTTAGTAGCTTTCATCAAGTTTTCATCATTTTGACATTTGAAATTATTTCCACCCCCGTTTAACTTGAAAGACGTATAGATATTTCAATTTTTGATGATTTCATTAAGTTAAAGAAATGAAAAAAATTTTTTTCTTGCTAATTGCTTTGAAAGCATTCTGTATTAAAATCTATCATTATATTACATAATTTTTTCATTACTTTTAGTCAAATTACTCAATCGAATAGCTAACAAAAAAAGAAAAAAAGGCCACTGACATTTGACAAAAAATAGCGTTATTGTGAGAGAGAGAGAATAAATAATTCATTCTTTGTGTTTACTTGCTGAATTTTGTTTACGCTTCATCAAATCATTCCAATGAAAAAAAAAAAACTTGTTTTCTTTTTTATTCTTTTCTTGAGTAACTTTTAAAACATTCTAGTAAATTCAATTTTAACTCATCCAATCATTTTTTTTTCATTAACAAATTTTTATTTATTCGTTAAACATTTCCTATTCCAAAAAGTTATAATTTACACAAGTAGTTTCAATAAATGTGAAAAACATTTGCATATTTTTCAATTTGCAGGAAAATTTATTAAGCAAAAAAATTACGCTACTTTAATTCTTTGAAAGAATCATCAAGCAAATTATTTCTAATTTCCTTTTTTTGCAAATTTGCTAAGTTTTTAATATTTAAAATAATTAATTCCCGATGGAATAACTTATAATTGTTTTATATAATCATTAATCAATTTAATTAAGGAAAGATTTTTTCATCATTAAGAGAAATAAAATTGTAAACTGCAAACAAAAATATTTATTTGATGTTAGAGTAAAATGCAGAAATGAATGATATAAAATTTATTTTGAAATAAATGAAATTTTAAAAATGGAATATGTTTTGTAGAAATTTTAATTCATGGCTATGTGTTAAGTGAAATTCTTGTGAGTTATTTCGAAAAGCGATGCTGTTTTTGCTTCTTTTATACTGTACAAACTTATTAACGACAAATTCGCTTGGAGCAGTGCTCTTTGGATACGGTATTGAGCATGGCGATCAGGTAAACACGATCTAAACAATTGTGACGAATTACTGTTATCATAGTGAATATACTATTATGATGATACTTCAAAATAGATATATTATAAACATCGAATACCTTCATAGTTATCAGTTACCGCATTCCTAAGCGTTCATTACTGATAATTTTTTTTATTTTTCTTATAATAATAACATACAGTCATACTAATTTATATATTAATGGAATACGAAGAAAATTGTCAACAGATGTTATCATTTTTATATTTTTTACTTATATTATAATTATCATAGTAGTATCAGTATTTCCAACTAACAGTTGACCTTTTGCTTAACATAACATTTCAGGTGCTATCATTTTCAAATGATTCATATGCTATAACATTGGATGTGCCAATAATATATTTTGAAGAGAATCAAAATGAATTATTCATCTCTTCGAAAGGTATTGTAACATTTGGTAAAGCTGCCGATTTTGCGGAAATAATCGATTTGGATCAGAAAAAAATTAATGCAATTGCAATATTTTATGCTCCAATCAGTGCTGGAAAAATTTTTTATCGGTGAATAATCTTTTTTTTAATAGTAATAATAATTTTTGGAAGAAAAAATTTTGCCTTAAAATCTAAAATAATTTGATTAAGAAAAATGGAACTGCTTAACTTTGTTTCACTTTTATATCATTTCACCAAAAGTATTCGTTTTAAAATGTGAACTTAGCTCGTTTTTTTAATAAATAATATTTGTTATTTTTTTCTTTTTCATATCAGAGCAACTTCAAGTGATACAGATTTGCTGAATGACTTGACGAATAAAATTCGAAAAAATTTTCCAAATCAAGAATCAACTGATTTCACAGCTCTTCAAGCTATCGTGATAACATGGATTGATGTAATGAGAGAAGATATTGAGAAAGGTTCAAATCAATTTCAGGTAATTAATTTTATTGCAAATACTTGAAAAAAAATTTCCTTCAAATTTTGAACTTAAAAATTTTTAGAGAGAAAAGCAATATTATTTTTTAAACATTAGTTGAAAGATGAAATGAATTAGTTATTCATTAAAATTATAGCACTGATCATTTCAGCAAATAAAAAAAAGGTTTAATTAATTAATAACATTTGAAATGGTGATATGTGATAATAATTTTACATGCTAAATGTATTTTTTCAGATGGTTTTAGTAACAGATGGAATGAGCTCTTATGTTTTTCTCATTTACAATCAAATAAATTGGACTGAAAAAGATGGTCAATTTGCGCAAGCGGGATTGTACTTCTCCGATGGCCGTCGCGAAACGATGGTCAATAGTGGGACGCCCAATATTAGGGAACTTGTAAAGTATGTATTGGTTTAAATAATTAAGCTTTGAAACTAATAATAGAAAAGTTAGAGATGTAAGTAAGAAGAATTAATTAGTTTCAAACCGTCAAGTGATATAAAAATAAATCTCCTACTCTCAAAATAAAGTATTTTGATATTTTTCACTACTTTGAATCCAATAAATTTGTTTGAACTCTTGAAATCATTAATTAAACTTGTTGGTTTAATATTTACAAATGATAATTACAAACGAATTGTAAACATATCATCACAAATACTTTAAATATTCTCAGGAATTTCATTTTTCATCTATTTTGCAAATTGTAATCAAATAGAAATTTCTGGCAAACTATTATAATCATTTAATTTCAGCTTATCAAATAATCAAAATGAAGGTACTTACATTTTCCGAATATCAGGTGCTACACCGGAAGATCCACGGGGAACATTGATTGAGGATGATTATAGTTACAGTGATTATGAACCGGAATATGACTCTGACAGTGAACATAAACGGCAGCATAGTTAGTAGAGTTCGAGTTTTTTTTTCATTAAATTATTTTCATTGATTACTCCTTGCTTTATACCAAAGTAAATTTTCATTCATTTATTGTATTCGCTCCATCTTTTTCTTCTTTTTCTTTAACTAAAAAATTTCTAATACAATATGCAATGAAATGTAATAAAATTTAACGCTCAATCAAATAAGGACAACTGATTATATTTTAATATGAAATTAAGAAATATCTCAAAAAATGTCATTAAATACAAGAAAGATTTAATACCTGCTTTTGTACAATTTAAGTAAAGAAAAAGAGTTATGGATGCTAATCAATGAAGCTGAATTTCAGCATCTTTTTTTTTTCAAATTTAATTTCTAGAGCTACTATCAGAATATTGCCCAACAGACTCGTATCGTGATCAGTGTCCAATGGAATGTCAAGTACTGACCAACGATCGTGGATGCTCGCTTTGTGTTTGTGCACGTCTGTTTTTTCCCCTTTTTTTCTCACTCTCTCTCTCTCTCTCTCTCATGTAAGGGATTGCACAATAAGATGAGAGATGGGGCTATTTTGATCTATTTGAACATCGTTTAACTTTCTGGAAGATTGTGGAAAGAAAAAAAAAAGAAAATGAAGAATCCTTCTGTTGATAGTTTATCGTCATTAGCCCTAAATGATGGATAAAATTCCTGAAAGAATACAGTCAATACATTTCCTCTGTGCTTTATTTCCTTTGTCATCGGCTTAATCGTAAATTCCATCCTTTGTTAACTTTCAAAACCCTTCGCCAATCTTTATTACTCTTTATTACTTTTTAAGTAATTTGGAATTGTATCTTTGCTAAAGATAACTTAACCTTTCAATTTGTCTTTTCCATCCATTACCACAATTCCCCTTTGCCTTTCTTTTGGTAATATTTTCATTGTTTGATGAAATGAAATTTTTAAAAGTTAGCAATTAAAAATTTTTAAATATTGCGAAGATTCAATAAAGAATATTAAAATCTAAAATTCAATAAAACGATTCAAATATGAAAAAAATATATGTGATAAGTGCAAAAAAATAAAAAGTAAGAATGGAAATGTCTTTCACATATTTAAATAATTATTTCATTATTCAAATTTTATATTCAAATGATAATTATATTATCGATTAACATATAAGTTAAGAGATAATTGTATTTCTATTGACCAAATAATAAACGTCAGATTTCAGAACCACCAGAGTCTGGCAAAACAGGGAAGAAAGATGATGAAGTAAGCAAAATTGTAGTGCCAAGTCAAGGTGAGGAAATTAATGCAATATCTGAAGAAACTACAAGTAAGTTTTGAACTTTTCAAATTACTATCATCATTTTAAATGAGCAAAAAATTGATCAAAATCAAATTTTAACCATAATTTTCAGTTAAAATCAAAGCTAAATTTAATATCAAATTCAATGAATTTGTTTATTTAGCGAGTGAAATATTGCAAGAAGAAGATATCAGCAAAAAACAGCCAAAATCAAACGAAAAAGATGAAGGAGGCAATCATTACCAACAAATTTGCAAGACCTTTTTCCTTGTATTTTATTATGAAATATGGAAAATTCGATGCATCAATTTGTTTAACGAGACTTTTTTATGATGAAGCATTTTGTATAAAGTGCTTTTCAGAATCAAAATTGATTGTTTCAACGGATTTGGAAAATTTGGAATCAATTCAGGATGTTGAAGACATTGAATTAAGTTGTGCTGTTGCAAGTAGAAAAGTTTGCCTTGCAATATTATCTATTTTAAAGCATTTAAAATTTTCAACAAGATATTGAAAATTTGATAACATATTATTAATAATGCACTGCTAGTATAATGAGATAATGTTATTGTCACATTATTGATCATTTTTACCCATATAAAGATAAGAAATTCAATGATATTGATAAGTTATCAATATGATATCGTTTGCTTATCATTGCTTATCATAAACAAAGTGTAATTAACTTTAACAAAAAAGAAAAAAATTTAGATGCAACCGTGTAGTTTGTATGCTAAATGCATTGATTATAATCCGGGTTACTGTTGTCAGTGTTTAGCAGGCTATTACGGTAACGGTGAAGAATGTTTGAAAAACGGTAAGATTTCTTTTATCGTATTATCTATCGATAATTTCTGACAGATTTCCAGCAATAGAAATAAATTAGGAAATAATCATAAACCTAGAAGAAATATATAGCAAAAAAAATCGGTATGATAATTGTCGTATAATGAATTTGAGCTTAATAATTTAAAAATAATTGTCTTATTACTTGTTTCAAAATAATCAATTATATGTATTAAATTTTGTTTTGTTGTAAAATATTTTATTATTATCTTTTATGTGACTTTTTTTCAAATGACTAAGACTTAGCATAACAATGTAACATTAATTAACTGAAATGAATTAATTTGAATTAGGTATTTTTAGGCGAACCACAAAGAATTAATGGTGGCTTTGAGGGTGTGATAAATGGAAAAGAAATGGATCGAACTGAATTACATACATATGTAATGGTTGAAGAAGGTCGAAGTTATACGGCACTCTCACGAATACCACCGGAACTTGGAAGATCGTTATTGTTGTTGAATGCAATTGGTAGTGCTATGGGATGGTTATTTGCTAAGGTTTCTTTAACAGTTCATTGAAAAATTCACATTAAATTTCTGAAAAAGAGATTAAAATATAATTAGACCCAAAATATAGCATCAATATATTTTACATAAAGTTTTATAAGATTTAAAGTAAATAATTTATGCAGTTCCAAAAAAGAAAAAAATCAGCTTTAATTTAATTTTTTAATCTCCTAATGTACTTTGCTAATAATGCTATAATTTAAGATATATTGATGAAGGAAAGATAAAAGATAAAAAAGTGAGAAACAGAATTATGAAATGTAAACATCCGACTAATTTAATCTATCAAATGAGTAGTTTATTTGATATTACTATTTTCAACTTAGCTATAGAATACATAAGTTAAAATAGTAATAATATTCATACATTTTCAGGTACTTTCGCCAACATCTTATAATGGATTTATGATAACAGGTTTGTTTCCCTAATTTTGCTTTAATTTCAATTTGCAGAGTTTACTAAATTTGATCAAGCAATAAAATCTAGAAAAAAAATTTTTTCATAGTGAAACAAAACATTTAATTGTTAAAATTTTTGCAGGAGGACTTTTTAATCGTACAGTAAATGTTCATATTGGTGATCGATATGCAGTAACAATCAGACAACAATTTTCTGGCCGTGACATTTATCATTACTTTAAAGCACATGTAAGTGTTACTGATAATGTTTCTGAGAAAAGTCGTTAATATCGTATGTTTATATTTTAACTCGTTTTTATATTTAAAAAAAAGAAAGAAAGAATTTAGATGTTCATATCAGGGACGTTGCCAACATTAGCGGAAGATGCGGAGATAAGTTATTCAGATCATGACGAGGAATATAGACGTGAAGGACCTGGTAATCAGGTTTTCAAATACGATTTTTTATTAAATATAATTTTCTATTTGTGTAAAATAGTTAAAATTTATAATCTTAAAATTTATAAATATCATATAATCAAGTAAATTTTGCAGGATTTTTGCGATCATATTCATCACAAATGGTAAAACTAAAGGAAGGTGGTGTGGAAACACAAATGAAACTATCAACTGACCAACAAATACACTACAAAGAATGTCCATTTAGAGAGGTAATTTTCAATTTTCAAGATAATTCTATACAAAACAAAAGCAAAGTCAAAAAAAAATAAATTGTAAATAATATTTCAATGTTTCAATTGTAATTCTTGAACATAAATTTGTCCTCTGATCCCGATCATAACAATGATCAATCATTATTATGACGTATCTATTTATCATCTATGACTGATAAGTTTATTTGTTAATATTTCACCTTATAATATAATTTAATCATTAATAACAATTGATATGAAAAAATTGTTTATTTTCTTAGATCACAATTTTTGCGATAAAACTAGTATGTAACGAATGAACGTTTACTATCATCATCGAGATATTTATTATATCATACAAACTTTAATCATATTTAATTTCACAACATCAAAATGGTTTGTGAGATTCTACTGATGTAATTTAGATTCAGATTGTTCGATTTCATTTTCAGTTCACTGAAGATCCCGTAGTCGTAATTCACGTTACTCGGATTCATGTTGTTTATGATGTTGAAGAACGTATCGTACGTTATGCATCCGCAAATACGGCTGTAAATCGTGATGATAATCATCAATTACCCTATATTGATCAACAGTCACAGCAACAGCACTACAGTAACCAAGAACATCAGCAAAATGAAGATGTTGAAAATCAAAGACCATCATGTACCAATTGTAACCAAGTAATTTATATTTATTTATTATATCTTTTGTTCATATTAAATTTAAACCAAATTTTAATTTATTTTAAATTATAATATTTTCAAAATATCCATATTTCAGGTGATAATTTTAATAATTTAATATTAAATGCATTTTGAGAATGCTTGTGAAAGTGGTCGACATTTATGTACATCATCAAATATGATTTGTATACCAGTCGAACGATCGTACCGTTGTGAATGCATAAAAGGATATCAGATAGAATATGACAATGATACGGAGCTCGGCTGGAAATGTATTGGTTAGTTTCAATCGACAATTTTATTTTAT
>UPTC01000697.1:16346-29178 GCA_900537255.1 Acanthocheilonema viteae | reverse complement strand
ATGAAAAATGATAAACTGTTTCAAAGAAAGAAATTTTTCTTCAATTTTATATTCATTCATAATAAATGCTTTAGTAGTGTGAATCTGTCATTACTTGCATAAACAAGATTTTAGCTGTCAATTCTCATTTTTAAATTGAAAATTCAAAATATCTGATATAAATTTCGCAAGTGAGCAATTGTAAAACATTTATAAAGTTATCATAGGAAAAAATTAGAGAATTTTTCATATTTACAAAATTTGATATTTTCAAATGAAAATTCATTCACATACAGTAAAATTTTGCAAAATTTTTTTACCGAATTGCATGTTTTACCATTTTACGAACTTATTTTGCCAAAACTTAAGTTGATAAATATCTTATTGACAATTGACATATATGTATATATATATACATATACAGTGAGACCGATTCTTTGAAATTTTAGAAATCCAATAAGAGGACATTGCCATTTATTAATTCGACGGGTTCAAGGCTATTAGTTTCTATGCTTGAATGTGAATTTTAACAAAAATAATATTTTGGCTAATACTCGACGCAATTTTGAAAAAATTTTATGAATTACAAAGCCATGAAAAGATACGCTTCAATAGATTATAATAAT
The DNA here is from genome assembly GCA_900537255.1 of Acanthocheilonema viteae. Lineage (NCBI taxonomy): Eukaryota > Metazoa > Nematoda > Chromadorea > Rhabditida > Onchocercidae > Acanthocheilonema > Acanthocheilonema viteae. Next base: position 28,573 of record UPTC01000697.1, on the reverse strand, counting down.
TCATTTTAATTCAGAAATATTTCGTTCATCGTTTACAGCAGGACAGTCATTTCCGGAAGACGAAGAGGAATGCCATTTTGGATTAAAAGCATACACTAAAACACGGCAAAAAATGCATGAAATGGCTGTTAAACAAAAACTCATCACTGAACAGGTCATCGTGGCAAATTATTTTTCCACAATTAATTAATCAATTATATGTTTATAATAGAAAAAACGAAATTACTTTCAATTTTTTTTTTTTGATGAACAAATTTTGAAAATCATATACAGGAGATGGAATAACACCAATTTTTTTCTTTTTATTGAAAGAAAGACAAAAATAGAAATTTTAAAGCTAAAGAAATTGTCAGAAATTCGAAAACAAAAGTTGTCAATAGAGCAAATTTTAATTTGCGTAATCAATCCTTGTTTGTAACTCAAATTTAGAAGTGTTACTAACCAATAGAGAGAAGAAAAATGGGTAATTTACACACATCATCCAAACTATTTTAATTTTTTTAAATTATTTAATATTTTAGTCGAAAATTTAATTTTCAAACTTGTTTAGTTTAGAAACAAACTTCCTAGTATGGTTCGTTAATTTTTTTTAGGATCCGAAAGGTCATGGATTTCTCCACTTATCATCCGAGGAAAAACGGGCCTTACTTCAGGAGGGCTACAAATTGCCCACTATGTTGCCATTAACAAAATCTGAGGAGAATGCACTAAAAATTATCAGACGGAAAATTAAAAATAAGGTTAAATAACAATTTATTATTTTACAAACAATTAAAATTTTCTCATTAAATTTTATGCCAATGTTTTTTTGCTCAATATTTATTCTTTATGTTTTCTCCGTTTCACATAAACTATTAAATTAAATACTTTTTTATTTTAGTCAAACGTTCCATTTGTTAATTGTTTAAAATGAATGGAATACCTCATCTGAAACTTTTTTTCTGCGCTTAGTAATTAATTTATTATTCGGTTATTGACATTTATTGCTTGAAAATAGTTGATTTAATTGAATTTATTTCTTTTATTCCATAAAACATTTTATTCTATTTCCAGCAATGAAATTCCAATAATTTTATATTCATGAATGGAGAAGTAAATATATTTGATGCAAACTTATCATTACAGCAAAACTAATAGATTATGTACTATATAGATTATAGTATATAATCTAATAGATTATATAGCGTTAAATTGATAGATTATATGCATGGAGCTAATTTATTTATCCATTATTATTTCTCTTTAATTTTCCAACTTAATTTCTGTTATTTTGAATTTTCATTCTTTCATAATGCTTTTTTAATCAATTTCAATAAAATTGAGGCAATTTTCAGTTGTCTGCACAGGAAAGTCGTCGTAAACGAAGGGAATATATGAATGCGCTTGAAAAGAGAATTCAATATTACCGCGCTGAAAATTCAGCACTAAAATTAAAGGTTTTGTGAACTTTTAATTTTTCAAGTAATGTTCTATTCAACCTTGAAATTTTAAGCTCCAATTTGAATTAGTTTCAATTTAAAAGAGAAAGAAAAAAACGATGTGAGAAATTCATTGCTACAAATAGCCAAAGGACAGCTTGAATACTTTTGGAACACTGAACGCTAATCAGAATCAGTGATAAAACTTGACCAGTAGTTAATATTTAATACAGAATAAATTGCAGAGCATAGAAATGTCATTAGATATGTTTGCATATTAGTCAGATGACCGTTGTAGTGTGATAATGCCTTTATCAAAGTGTCACTTGTTAAATTTTCAGTTGAAAGACTTGGAACAAAGGAATCGTAGTTTGGCTATTGAATTAAGAAATTTCAAAACAACAATGGCATCAAATCACAACACGGAATATCATCCATCATGTCCAACGCCTAATGCTACAACGATTAACTGATTGACAAAAATTTTTTTTTGATTATTTAAATTGATAAAATTTAAATCAAATTTAATCAGAAAAAAACTCTTCACAAAATGCTATTATTATGTATCATATATTTGAATTGATGCAAATTATATTAGGAAAATATTTGACAAAATATTATCAAATTTTCAGTTTCAAAAGGCATTTCTTTCATTAAAATTTAATTTCCATTAAGCGATTGATTTGAAAAAAATTTGTACATCCAATTTTATTCTTACGTTAATTATTCTTTTTTTTTTAAATTTTGTCATACAGCAGGGATTATAAGATTGGCTTATGGTTGTTCACAAGGTTTTTTTTTTTTTACTTAGTTAAATTATAAATTACTGACATGCTAGCAGGGCAGTTCAATGTTTATTGCTGTTATTTATTTGCATGCACAAGTTTTATTGTTTGTTGTAAAACTAAACGTAAAATTTAATTATTAACAAAAACTTACCAATTAATTTTGAAAGTATCACAATAACATGTTTTAAATTCACATTGGATTTAATTTATATACGAAACTTTCGTTAAATAATACTCGAAATTATTTCTTAATATTCATACTACTCATGGATTTGAATAATAAAACGGAAGATCATATAACAGTTGCATTGCATTTCTCAAATACAGTTATTCAGTTTTTACTTCAAAGCATGTTCCAATACCAATAAAACATTCCACAACCTGAACATAACTATTGCTTCGTTTGTTCAATTTTCTTTTTAAAAGTTTCCACAATTTTCTAAGAATTTTTTAAAACATCCTTATCATTTGTTTCCAGTGATAAACATATTCTACTGAACTTTCGAAATTTTGAAAATTAAAAATAACAGCATTAACTGAATACTGTTATCACTTCCAAAATAATTCATTATTAATTTTTCTTATAAATTATTGTTTAGTTTTAAATTATAAATATTCGTTTCAATAACATTAGCAGTGAATGAAAGTTGATGATCGCTTTGTTATCTTTTTTTTTCACTCTTTTTCAAATTAAAATTCCATTTCACATATGTTAAAATCTGCCAAAATGTTTGTGAACATAACAATAGGTGAAAGTTGACAATCACTGTGATTAGGCGAGAGAAGTATGATTACTACTAGTTCATGATCACAGTCATTCTCACCTGTTTGCTCGGATAATTACCTGTACCAGATTTATTCATAATTCCGTGTGATGCTCTCCATAACCAGCTGTGTCACTTTTATCGACATGTTACTTCTGCTTTTCATTCTTCTCTTTACTATTTTAAGGTAAAAAATTTTAGATTAAAAAAAAAAAAATTTTTTAGTTCTTTTTTAATTTGTTTTAAATCAATTCATTGAAGATATCAGTGAAATACTTATCATGATATTATTAATAATATTTATAAATTCTATAAATTATACGGCAGGAATTGAAGATATTGTCCAAATGTGTTATCATATTTTGACTTCGAATAATTTGATTAGTATTACTCAAATTTTTGATGAATTTCTTTACTCTTTCTCACAAATTACATCAGAGGAGTTTTTTTGCTTTAAAATTTACTCATCAATAATTTAATAAATTTGTGTAATTTTTCGAAAATTTTTAAAGAATTAAGCTTTTTATGAATGCTCACTTACAAAAATTTGGAATTTGTTTTCGAAAATTTTGATTGATCAACTGAGAGAGAAAAAAAGTTGTAATAAAAAAGCCTTTTTTATTGATTGATATTTTGCTTGTTGTTGACTTTTCTATTGTTTATAAAAGAAAAAATTAGCCTCTTGTTGAAAATATGTTCAGCGGAGAGTAATTAGATAATCATATTGAAGATATTGCTTATTTGGCTAGCAAAATATCGACTAGTTAAAATTGCTAAAATGATTCTGGATGAGTAGCAAAAACCGATTAGAATATTTTTTTTTGTTGCACAATAAAATAGCAAATTTCAGGGATATTAAAAAAAAATTGAACATTTGAAAATTCAATTGTTAAAAAATTCAACAATTGCCAGTAAACAGTAAACAACCGATCAAAATGATTTATTTTTTTAATTAAAAGATAAAATTGTGAATTCCGGTATACTGATGCATTTATCAAATCACAAGAAGATTGTAAAAAAAAAATAATAGAATGATGCTAGTGAAGGTCATATCGAGTTACATCATTTTGGAATTATAAACCAGAATTTTTTATATGGATCCATTTCCGAAAAATTTATCAAAAACAACTCTTTTTAAATAAATAAATTAATTGAATCCCTCCTATTCATTTAATAAATGTATCCTTTATGTTCTCTTTTTCAAAAAATTTAGCATCAATATAGTTATTAATGAATAATAAAAATCAAAAATCGGAAATTAGCACATTTATATATCATAAATTAAAATTAGTACTAAAAGCATTCTTTTTCAATATTTGCACACTTCTGCAGTTCCGGTTATTCTCAAGCAACAAATACCAACAATTTACCATTACCTTTACTTACCGGATACGGAATGGATATGTGTCGTTATATGTCTTGTCCATATGGTCAACAATGCTTAAACGGTATGGAACAATTAACTTTTTAATTTATTTTCTGCAATTAAACTTTATAACTTTAAAACTTTTAAAATTATTTGAAAAATAAATTAACGAAGCGAACTATAAGTTGACAGAAACTTCAGTTTAGGGAATTTTGAAATGAAAAGAAAAGCTCAGATAATATATACATACCATAAAAAATTTTTCTTGCATTTCTGAAAACTTAAAATGAATGTAAGCGAGTATAATTGGATGAGTAAAGCTCCTCAAATCATAAATTTAAAATGTAATTATACATTGTTGTGCTAATGTGTTAATGTTAATATTATTGATATTAATATGTTAATACATTAATTAATATTAATGTGTTTACATATATATGTTAAGGAGTATGTTGGAGTAGCACACCTCTTCTTACAACTACGATTACAATTCCAAACAATTTCAATCCTTTTCCGGTCAATCAAAACACTTATCCCGGATATATGAATCCATTGTTAACAACAAACCCGTGGTTTATCAGTCGGTCGGGATCTATTATGAGTGAACGATGTCTGTTTTCTGATTATTTTTCTGAAAATTAAGCATAGATAATGTTGGTCGTTTAATCGAAACATTTAATATTAGAATGTTAAAAAAGAGAGTAAAGAAAAATTTCATATTAGAAAAAATTAAAGGAAAAATTCGTTCTCAAAATTTTAAAATATGCGTAATATCACACTTTACGAAATCAATATCACCAATAATTGGTAACAGGAAAAATTTCCTATTTTAAAACGATTTCTATTACTAATTATAAAATCTTAAAAGTTGTAGACACTTTTTGTTTAATATTTTATTTTGTCATTATCATTTTTTATTGCTGGTAATTCTTTTTTAATACCTTAGTAAAGCATCAGGTGATGAATTATAAAACATACTAATTAGAGGCTCATACTAATTACTATTTTCAAGCGTAAACAAAATTGGCAATCTCGAATTATTCAAATGGTATAATGTCCATTTTCGCTATAAATTCCAGTTCTAAGTGTAATAAATATTGTTACATTTGTGTAATATTTACCTATTTATGCATTTCCGTTGCAGTATGCCCAACTAAAGCTAATTGCTATGGTCAAACATGTTTGCATAGTGGATGTTTTTATAGTACAGCAACATACAATTCCGGTAGTTCTGATAATCATTTAAAAATTAGTAATCGATAATTATTTAAAAATTCAAAACTTGAAAACACTTGCACGAAAATTCTTTCATAATTGTTTCAAATAGCAATAATTGATTGAGTGAATCAGGATTTACAAATTGCGTTATTATTATTATTATTATTATTGTTATTATCATTATTATTATTATTATCATTGCTACCATTATCAATGTCATAATTGTCATTATCATTGTTATTATTATTGTTTTATTAACTAATTAATTAATTAATTAATTAATTAGTTGACCTTTAGTACGTAAATTAATAATAGAAATTTATTATTTTCATTTATGACATTTTTTTTTGCTTTCATTCCTTTTCCCTTCCTTAAATTATTCATGATAAAAGGAAATACTTTTGTTGAAAATCAGAATACAGAAATATTTTAGGGACACAACCATGCACCTTAACGGAACAATGTCCGATTGGTCAAATATGTGTCAGTGGATTTTGCTTGCCAAGTAATATCGCACAAATTGGAAATCAAAATCAACAATTGCTTATATGTACGTAATATTAGTTCTTGTTAAATACAAAAAATAAACAAACTAAAATAATTTGATTTTTGCCATTGAATCCCAAAATTACGGTAAAGAAGCCAAAAAAAAAAACTGAATAACAGTAATAATAAAATTGAACTTGATATTATGTGTTTTCGGAAACTAAACAAATATTAATAAAAATAGAATTAAAAAAAAATTTAATCATAATTTTGTTTTTCTTTTTCTAAATTTTAGCGTGTTCAACTGGTGCACCTTGTCCTGTAGGTTATTATTGCATCAATGGATTTTGTACTCGAAATGCTTTTACATCAACTTTTGGTAACTTTATTATCTTCTACTTTGTTCTCTTTTTTTTTAAATTAGTAATAGCAACATTTCAATTGCAACAAGTAAAATTAACATGACATTAAAAATTGTTTGCAATGGATCAATTTCAAATCAAATAGAGCAAATAAAGGTCAAAGGTGTTATGTGCTCTCTTAAAGGCATTTTTACTATCAGTTATTAAAATTTTCCATTTCCTTTACAAATACTTATTCTTCTCAAGCAATATGGAACTTGCAATATACTTTAAATCATATTGACATTTATATTTTCAATTTCATTATCATGGATACAACCAATTAATTTAAAAGTTTTATTTTATTAAAAAAATTTTTATTCCAATTATTATCAAACATTTGAGGAAAATATTTTGAGCTAAATTTTACAATAAAAGTTTTATATAATTTTGGACTTCTACAAAACTTCGCTTTCTTCTCTAACACTTTTTTGTACCCTTTTTATTCAGTTGAATGCAGCTAAACTGAAATACTTCAACTAAATTATAAATAGATTTCAAATTTACAGCATGCTCACATGGCCAATGTCCATCGGGAATGATATGCTACATGGGAAGATGTACAAGTTCTAGCTTCTTTGGGAAATGATCAAAGTATGATGTGAAATTTGATTAGTTGTAAATATTGTCATCCAAGAATAATTCAATTCTTACATTAATAAATTGCATCTCTAATTGTTGTCGTTGTTATGAGCTTCAAAAAGAATGTACTTTGCTCAAAATTAAACTAAGGAATATTGCAATTAAAATTTTAACTTAAAATTTGATTAAAATAAAAGACGGAATAAAAAATTTGACAAATTATTTCAATATCCACAAATATTCCCTATCATTTTGTTTTGGAAGCGAATTTGAATAAGAATTTTCAGCACTCTGCAGGACTTTCGTAGATGGCATATCCGATTTCATCTGTGACTTTGATGCTTTTCCCATATATGCTTCCGGAGAAATAGCCGGACTGCGTAATGGAACTACCCCTGAAATGAAAAAAAAAAGTTCGACGTTTAAATTGCAGGCATTATTTTAAAAACAAACTTACCAGCAAATATCAAAATACGGATGGAACTTGCATTTGGAATGAGTAGACGAAAGCAAACCTGGACAGTGAGAACAGCTACCAGGCAATCCAGGTTCACCTGGCAGTCCTGGTGGACCTGGTAGTCCAGGATCTCCTGGAGTTCCTCTCTCCCCTACTGAACCACGTATACCTTGATTTCCGGGTTGACCTGCTTTTCCATCATGTCCTGCAAAATTGGCTTTACAGAAAAAATCATAATTTTTGGTCGATGTAATATGGTTAACTGAGAAAAGATCATGTCAGAAGGCGAAATTTATGCAGATACTCAAATAAAACAAATTTTTACTGTTACCTTTGATACCTGGTGCACCGCGTGGACCGATACTTCCTGGTGGACCTGCTGGTCCCGGTGGTGCTCCATTTAATACTCTACCACGATCACCCGGTGGTCCTTTTGGTCCAGGATTTCCTGGTTCTCCGCGAAGTCCTGGTGGTCCTGGCGGTCCAGGTCGACTTGGCTCTCCAGCTTTCCCTGCCTTTCCAGGTAGTCCAGGTTTGCCACGTTCTCCCTTTGGTCCAGGGAAACCAGGTGGTCCAGGTGGACCTGGTGGACACTGAAATTTTGATTGTAACCAATTGGAATTTCTCGAAATAATATAGCTTTTAAATTATTTCAAAATGTCTTACTAAAATATGCTAAATATTAAAATATCAATGTTGAATACACTTGAATGAATCAAACAGAAATGTTACAGCTGCAAAACGATAACAAAAATCAACTGACTTTTTGGCAACTATTTGAGCCCGGTGGCGGTGCAGGAAGATATACACCGTTACGTCCATTGGCTCCATTTTTACCTGGCTCGCCTGGTTTCCCTATTAGTTCAACATTTATTTAAATGCTGAATGAAACAAAAACAAGATACAATTTCATCCTATCAACTCAAATTAGCAAAAATTTTAGACGAAATTATTTATGCTTTTTAAGCCTTCTGCAATATTTTAATAATTCAATAAATGCTTGAATCAAAAATTTTAAAATACTAATGTATTTAAAATATAATTGATTGTGAAAAGTACCTGGTGTGCCATCTTTTCCGGGTGCTCCTCGAGCTCCTGGCAATCCTTGTGAACAAGCACAGCATGCATCAGGTGGAAAACTACCAGTAAATGGTAAGTTATAATTGTCAGAACGAGATTTGCGAACTTTATTTCCCACCAAAGCTATTTGTTTCCAAATATCGCCTGACTGAGCCTTAAATTATCACGAAAGAAAATGAGTTGACATGATAAAATTAGCAAAAAAAACCCACACACAATTTAAAGATTGCTTCTTCATCGACAATTTATCAACACAACAAACTGTCTCCACTTTTTGCTCAAATGAAAAGTTACTTTTTGCTCAAATGAAAAGCATACAAAATGAATCGTTATCATAATCTCTCGTCACTACCGATCACTGATATCACAATTATTTTGTTTTTATCTTTTATATTTTTCATCATCATTTGACTCCTTTTTTATTCCCTTTTATTAATTTCTATTTGAATTACAATGAATTTTATTTTTCTTTTTTTTTACTTTCATTCACTCTTATCATTGTACACCGAATATATCTGCACTTTTTCTCAATCCCTAACAGAGCTGTATTATAATTTAAGCAGTCTTTGCCAACTTTCATAATACAATGCTATTTTCTATTCCAAATTTTGGATCATTTAAATTTTAATTCAATTTTTGCATTCCGTAAAGTAATAATTTATTTTGAAATTTATTTTTCTGGATTGGAAAGTACACATTCTACCATATACAATATAAATTACGAAAATTTTTTCAATCTTTTTTCTACGAAATATCATTCTGACTGTTCCATTAATTAAATAAATGTAGTAGATTTAGTCCACACACCTTACATAATTCAATCTGCGAAAGCATGGATGATATTACTTCCTGACTACGGAAATGCATCATTGGTAGCAAGACTGCGACACTTAAGACACAAATCGCCGAACAAGCTGTTGCTATCACCACCGCTTTCCGATTTGCCAATATGCTCATCCCGAATTAATGACGGAATGAAGGTTTGCATAAATTAATAATTATAAAATTTAATAAATTCGCAAATTTCAATTCTATGACAATAGGCAATAAACAAAATTTAATTTGTAGTAGGTAACAAATTGAAACAACTTTCATTTAATTCCAATAAAAATTAATACCAATATATGAAAATTACTGTAATTAGTTCCAGCATAATTAACAATTTATTTTATTTTTTATCTACAATTAACTTTTCATTATTATAAAATCAAATAAATGTTTGGAAAATTTCTTCTCTTTTGTTTTGGCAAAATTATTATCAAAATTATTATCCTCTGCCTTGGTCTATTTTTAGATTAATAATTCTATTAATAAACTTATTAGTGGAGGCATCCAAATCTTAATTACAACAAAGTAAATTATCCTTACTTTCTTATCGAAATTCATTATATTATGAATACCTTTGAGAATATTACAACAATTATTAATTTTTTTTTAAATTTTTATCAAATGTCAGCGTACTATGAAGATTATTAAAACATTAATCAGAAACCATATTGTATGGAAAGTATAATGTTAAATATTATTTATGTTAAATTACATACTATCCTTAATTTATCTTATGTTATTTTAAACAAATTTCAAAAAAATGAAACGAATAAGAAAGAGAAAAAAAAAGGAAATGAGGAGAAATAATTTTGAACACACTGAATGGATTGCGATTGTACAGAAAAATGATGTCAATAACCTTTATTTGCTCAGTTTTTGTTGCTCGTTAATTACATTTTTTTTTTTGAAAAAAATTTTCATGTCATTTCTGACAATTGATTTTCCAATTTGTAATATTGAAATGATAACGGATCATTAACTAGACTACATATTGTTTTTTTTTTTGAAAAATTTGAAGTAATCATTTATCCATGACATAATCTGGTAAACCAGAAGAAGAAAGAAAAAAAAGCTGACGTGATTCTAAAAGTTTTAAAGTTACGTACGTAGGAAAGAAACGTGAAATAAATTCAAATGAAAATCGCAGCCAATATGAATGGGAAACTATTTGAAAATACTTATTCGGTAACCGCGGCTCGATACTAATCTACTGAAAACAGTTCACAAAATATGCGATCAATTCATTTATTTACATTTACTAGCTAAATTATTGACGAAATCATCAATTGTAATTAATTAAAATTAAATATAATAATCGTTGACTAGAAATGATTAATAACGTAATGTTAATACTTCTCAGCTCTTCTTTTCTTCTTTATGTATTTCTCTTTTTTCATTTATCTCAAATTCATTTCATCTTTTTCTAGTTTCAATTTAAATTTGTGATTAGACAGAAGTAGTAAAAAATTGATTATTTAATCATGCAGAATAAATATAAGCATCATATCAAATTGTCAAATATTTATTTGATTCATTTAAAAAAAAGAAATAATTATATTTTTGCAGGCAATTTATTGTACTCATACAAGTAATATTAGCATAATTTTTAGCAACACAATACAGTTGTGCTTATTTTAATTAGATAAAACAATTTGTTAACTCAATTATCATATTTCACCTTGAAAATATGCACAATTTTCTTTGAGCATATAAGAAATAAGTGCCACTGTTGGTAATTGTTCATCGGAAAAACTTTCAAAACGTCGAAAATTTTTATCATACTCATTCGATGTGACAATTCCGTCTTTTATCAATTTTTCCATGACCTAAATTGATTCTTCTAAAAATTGAAGCATCAATTTTAATGCTTGGAAATTAGAATGATGTAATATTAAAAGCACAGATTATACCAACGTATGACTAATTGAATGTCTGAGATTCATTGAGGTAAGTCGAGATTAATTGCACAGTACTGAAGCTATCTCAATGATTAAATTAAGAATAACACGAATAATACGCTATCATCGCACGGATACTGCACAAACACAATTATAATTTGCAATGAACCTTTTCGTTTTATGATTAATAGGAATTTGAAATTCATGAAATTTTCATACCTTTTTAATTAATTCCCTGCTCATCACCAATTCTCCAACGGCGGTCATTAAATAATTTGCAAATTTTTTTGGATTATTTTCCATTTGATCACGATTTTCTGCCAACCAATCGAATGCTTCCTGAAAAAAAAAAACTTCCCTACATTCAAATTACATTTAGAAAAAACTATTTTCTGCAGGCAACGATAAAAAAAAATCTCGAAACTTTTTGCAATTATACCGCAGAGCAAAATAGTTATCTCAAATTTGCAGAAGTTCTCGGAATTTACCTTCCCTTATACTGTAAATAATAACTCACCCTACATTGTTGCCGAATATTGGTACGTTCCATTACTGAACCAATTCGAAGAATTTCATTAATATTCACTTGAGCCTTACTATTCCTTGATTTAGATTTAACCATCTCTCTAGCAATTATTTAAAGTAAATTAATTTATATGAAGTTGAAAAGAAGGGAAAGAAATAAGGACCATAAATTATCACGGAAAATCATAACCACAAAATACGACCACAACCATTTCAATGATCGATAAAATTATCAATGAATGATATACAAATACTCTTATATTATGTTTTAAGTTGCAACGACATAACTATTAGAAAAAAAAATAAAAATAAAAGTTGAAGCATTAATAATTTAAAATAGAAATTAGAAGGTGCTCCATATTTTACTATTTGTTTGATAGAAATCCTCAAATATATTACAATATATTTAAATATAA
>UPTC01000697.1:0-16291 GCA_900537255.1 Acanthocheilonema viteae | reverse complement strand
ATTATAACATTTTTAAAATTATTAAAGCAAATAATATTTTTAAAAGAAAAAATTGAAAAAAAAATATACACAACGTCACAAAAAGTTCACTTGAACAAGAAGGATTAAATCAATACAAGTTAAAAATTACGCCAAATTGTTGATATGAATCAAGAATTATTTTTTTTGTGATATTAATTTTTCATTGTAATATTTCGATATAAAAATTATGTCTTTGTTATTGCAATAATTTTCTCATTATAATATTTTAATATTATCTGAACAACCTTTTATTTCGCTCAAATTGAACGAAATTTGTGCCTTCATTCAATGATTTTATTTTCATTAGGTCATCCCATTTGTAAGCAACGTAACATTTGGTGGATATAAGGTAAATAGATTTAGCCAGAAGACCTTAGGACATTAGGAAGCTTCAACATTTATTTCAGCTCTGCTGTTCTCGCAATTCAATACCAAATATGTTAATTCAGTAATCTATAGAACATTTTGAAACGTTTTTTAATTCTTGGTTTGTCGCTTTTTCTGTTCAGGCAGTTAATGTCGAAGGGTATTCTCTGATCAAACGAACAGTAAGGAATTTTTTACCAAACGAAATTCTCCTTACTAGTAAGGAAAGAAAGATACAAAGAATGTGAAGACTATTTTTCTGAACTAATAATTAAACCGTACAATTCCTAAGTTCAATTTAATTTGAATGTATGTATAAAAGCATACGTATATGTCAGGTCGGACAAATCGACTTTATATGTAAGCTTGTTTTTATATGATTTTAAATCACTAATCTCCTATTAGTATCAAACTTAACGGGATTTAATAAAAAGTCACTATTTCTTTACATGAAACATTTTTCTTACATTATTTGCAGCATTAAATTGTAAATTAATTTTCAGTTGGCAAGTCATAATAATCTAAAATCTTTCATGGAGAAAAGGTAAATTATTTCATATGTAAAAATAAAATATTTGCTATAGTCATTTATCACATAATCATGAAAAAGATTAACATTTTAATTACGTTATTCATCCATTCTCCTGAAAGTTGCAAAAAATTGCGTTTTTTAAAATCGTTTTATTATTATTTCGTATAACTGAAACGAGTGCATTTTCTAAATCTCCGTATAATCAAAATATCATTTGCCATTAATTTATTCATTCCATCTTTGTTTACTACTCAGCACATTTTAATTGCTATTTATGCATTTCAATATTCAAATTCTAACTTATACTATCACCAGAAATTGTGTCATTTTTAAGGAATGCAATATTTAGTGCATGCTAATTTAATAATTTAAATACTTCGAAATATGTAAAAATGTGTCACTTTTTAAAATAATTTGGTTAATTTAGCATACCATTCAGACTAGAAATTTTAAATTAACAAACAGTACAACGTGTAGTTTTCAGAAATTGGACGATGAAAATTTCAAAAAGTAGACACTGATAGCCTGATCAGTTAAAATAACCCTGTATTCCATTTTCATGCAGAAGTGCCAATGTGTAAACAGGCAATGATGTGTTGTTTGAGAAATCGGTTTGTCAGGAGCGGCTGACATGCTGCTCCATTTATTATACAAAATTTCAAATTGAAAAAAAGGATGCGCTGGATTAATGAGAATTGCGCAAATTGAGAACTATTCATGAACTACTTAATTCCAGTTTCGGATAAAAGTAAGTTTTTGTATCTCCAACTTTTGAATTTCATTTTCTTTTTCATCATGTTAGCTAACTTCATTCTTTTTCATCATTGAACAACGATAAAATTCTTCCTAAGCAGCCATGGACGTTTCTAACAGTAATGATGTTACCAGCAATTATGGCCTAAATAACTCTTAAATTTCAAATATTTTAAACCAATACAATCGCATATCTATTTCGAATATGCCTATGACAAACGAAAACCTATTGTTTTTATTAGAAATCACAAAAAGTCAGAAAAATTATGAGACAATTTTTGTATCAGAAAAATGATGAAATCAAAGACGGAAATTGAGTTCTGTGGTAGCATCAAATATCATAGTCTCTATCAGAAAATACCAAACTTCAAACGAAATCCATCGGCCTCACATGCCCGCCCCTCCTCTCAATTTTTGCAAAAATTTCTCGGATAGATGGCTGTTCTATATGAAGAGTCTTGCAGTGAACACCGTATCCATTAATTTTGATTTTCAACGCCTATAACAATCATCTTGCCAAAAAGCTTCACCGATTTGTCACTTTGCCAATTTTTTTGTAAATTTTACGCTTTAAGATTTCGTATGTGTAGGAGCTATAAAATATGTCGAATCGTCCATATGCTGTACATGTAACGTGCGGAAATGCTTGTATACAGTACGTGAAGCAAATGAGTGAATTACGTAGAACTAACATGTATCATATCTTTTTGTTCTGTTTTGTTTAAATCGTACGTGATGTAGGTCATTTTATAAGTAAATAACTACTTGTAGATGATTGCTTATAATGTGATATTTGTACTAGTATTTATCATGATAATGTTTGCTAATCGTGTGAAGCTCCGGAATGATTTTGTTGATTAAAGAATAAGACTAAAGTAATTATAATAATTAATAATGAATTTAAACCTTACAAGTTTTATTTCCATTCAGCTTTTTCGGAAGTACGAAAAAACCAAACAGAAATGGAACCTGTTGAAGTTTGAGTGATATTATTGTTTGCATTGTTTTTATCTTTTCGAACTCTAAATTGTTTTTCATCACTAAGTATTGTAATGATCGTTTACGGCATTCTAAGTAAAATTTAAAATGCTGAATGTTAAACTTTTCTTTTTTGGAATATTTAGGGTAACATCTTCAGCCTTAATTTGGAACATTTTGTTTTTACTGATTAATTATAGTAAGCTGAATTAAATTTAAGCTTAAGCTTCCCTCTAATAACGTTTAATTTTTGTGGAAAATTCTGATTCTTTCTAATCCATATGATTTAGCTCCTTGTAGTTTTTTAATTCCGTTTTAACAGTCCACTTATCATAAGTGTGTTTTGATAGCTTTTTTTCAATGAAAAATCATTGAATATGTAATTGCAGAAAAGAAAGCCAATAAACATTTGCAAAACGGTAAAAATACCGTTGTGCCATGCGTTCATTGTTTCATACGAGAAGAAAGACTGATCAGTTATGGCAAATAGTATCAGTGACTATCCGTTATGTAGTAGTCAATATCCAGCCGGCAATGTGGTTTGTTCATTCAGTATTTATGAAAATATATAAAGACTGGTTTTCTTTGGCCTACTTTCTAGCCGTTTGAAAACATTATTCCGCAAGTTATCAATTTTTACTGTCGTCTGTTTGCTCTGAAAGCCTTGATTTCATATTCGATGCGAAGTAAAAGTGAAACTTAAGTTAAATAATGTTTAATTCAAAATAGTAATAGCGAAAATCATATCAAGTTAATTTTGATGTTGCGAACAGAACGTATTTTAGGACGAATTTCATCCTTTTGTGGAAGCGTTATTGCCCTATGTAAAAGAATTCAGTTATGTATGGTTTAATTTACAAGCTGCGAAGCGAAGATATATGAAGAGAAACGAAAAACGAATGACTGTTGACGAAGAGAAGAGTTGTAAAGATGCTCTAATGGCAAGTTTTTAGTTGTTTTCGAAAACTTAAATAGAATTTTATTAAACTTGAACATCATCAAAACTGTAACATGTGAAGCATGTGCGGAACATGGATATCTTGATGGAAATTTTCGGTTCTAGTGATTCTCAAACCACCCGCATGAATTTTGGCCTCGACTGTTTGATGCCGCCGTAGAAATAAAAACACGTGACATATTGAGATATTAGGGAAATATAAGAATGAAAATTGAATTCTTTTGAAATAACTTTGTGTTTTATTTAATAAATAAAGGTTCTTTCTTTTTTAAGCTTTAAATTTACAGAATGAGCGGGTGGAAATCAAACAGAAATGGGCAGGACGATTACTTGGCAAACTAAGGAAAGATATACAACCTCATTGTCGGGAGGATTTTGTCCTTTGTGTCACAGGACAAAGGCCGGCAGTATGCATACTATCAAATCCTGATCAAAAAGGAAAGATGCGACGAATCGACTGTCTACGACAAGCAGACAAAGTATGGCGTCTTGATTTAGTGATGGTCATTTTATTCAAGGTATGGAAAAGAGTAAATCAGTTTTAATATTTTTCTTTATTTTGATGGATGAATTATGAATTCATACTCGATAACTTTGATATTTTCAACTTGTAGTCTTACCTAATTCATCTCATATAAACTAATTTAGTCTTGATTTATTTGGGATTTTTAAATTATCTGCAATACAAAATGTAATAATGGCTAGTTGGCACGGAAACTTCTGATTCCAGGGAATTCCTCTAGAAAGTACGGATGGTGAACGTCTGGAAAAATGTTCTGAATGTGCATTTCCAAGTTTATGTGTAAATCCTTATCATATTAGTATAGCTGTGCGTGAATTAGATTTGTTTCTGGCAAATTTTATACATACAACAAATCCGGATGCTGCTGAGGATGAAAGCGATGAAAAAGGTTTTAACGTTTTCATTTTAAAAGAAATGGCTAGGTTATATCATTTTGAGGAGCTGTTTTTGCTTCCTTTTGAAGTCAATTGTGAATAATCATGCCATCTAAATTATTTTTCCATTGATTTGAATTAATTAAACTTAGTATCACTGAGCATTATGGTATATGTTCTCGTTGCGTTGGCTGTCTGTTTAATTTTCAAGAGAAAAAAAAAGATTTAATTTCATAAAATTCTAGATACTGTTTAGTAAATGGTTATAATTCAATCAATCAAAAGGTCGTATTCATCAATTTAAAGTTTACTCTTACAGATCCTGACAAATTGGCAGTGCATGAAGGTATTTGGGGAACTGGTGTGTTTACTGCTTATGAACTGAAGACTCTGACAAGACGTACGTTTTTTTGATTATTGTTGCATTACTCCCATCAAACTTATCCCTTTTACCCTTTTCCGGTTGTGTTTTGTATAAATTTACTAACTGTAATATAATAGTTTACTGTCATTAACTTTTGTTTTGTTTTTTCCTTTTTTTGGAATAAAGTAAGAAGAAAATAGGAAACTTGCTTCATTCGCTTCTGTAGACCGAATCAGAGGCTTTAATTTATCATTCTTTTTGCTCATCATGAGAGGAAGCGCTTAACAAATTACCAATCATTTAATTCAGGACTGTTCTTTCATCTCTTTGTTTTTTATATCAGCACATCATTTATAAATGTCGTTTCTTGTTTTACTTCTTTGTTTTATGTTTATTATTTTCGTCATCAAATCGTTGATCATAACGAAGTTACAGCTTTTTAGTCATTGAATCGTAATTTAACTATTTGCTGTTCATTGCATTTTATGTATTTCGTCGTGAATGATACATTTCTAATGATTTCATGATTCCTTTAGATGCATGAATTAAAATCTATGATTTTGCTTAGAGCGGTTTTCTGGAGGTAAAAAACATGTATGTGTTTCGGGTCGGGAGTAGTTTCATGGATTGTCATTGATATCTCGAACTTTTCTAAATAAAGAAATTTGATGTTGACATTCAAAAACATTAGTTGCATGATTTTAATAGTTAGCATGCTGTTGTTGATTGTTTTGTCCGTTTAAAATTTTTTCTCAGATTATGCAGTCCAATAAAACCGTCTCTTTACTATTTCATTTTACTTCCGTATTTCTTCAAACTGAACTTTAAGTGAGGAATAAATAATTGCCCAATGTTTACAGCTTCAATAATAACACTGGTTGAAGGCGAAGCACGTACACCAGCAGAAATCATCCCACAAAAAGAAGAACCGTATAACGATTTGGAATGGCAGTCACCGAACAGCCCGCCGCCATCATTGTCATCATCACGACGACACGTTGCTCCTACTTCTGCACCAACTGTATCGGCGGATTATCGAATATCTGATGGTCGTAATGTCATTGAAAGCACTGGTAATTAAATTTCTGCCTCCTAGGCAGCTCTTGGACCGTCAGCATTATTCTACGTTCGAAAAAGGGCCATTCTAAATATGTTTGTTTTTCAAGATGGCCTAGCGAATAGGGCGAAAATGGTAAAACGAGCTCAGGATAAAATCAGTTCATGAAAATGTGATCCTTTCAATAGGATTGCATTTTATTATTTAAAAATTTAAAGAGTGACTCATCGATAACGCTCCTATTATTTAAAGATGATATTAAATATTAGGACCGTTATCGATGAGTCACTTAATGGCAATATGATATGAATAAAAGTGTAATTAGATTGTTTATGAAAATAAATCACAGTTCATTATCTTGGCGGTCAGCTTACCAGAGTTGTCTTTTGAGTGCCTAATTTTTTGTTGATCAGGAATAGATATGTAAATTTCAGCGGTTCTATTTAGATACCAGAATGCGAGGCAATAGTTTGAGTGGATCAGGTGGAACACCCCAGGTGGGGGCAATGGTAACAATTGCCGATGCGCTGGAAACAGACTTGACGCATCCAGACTTTGAGCATCCCAATCTCTTATCTGATGACGTACTTTATTTTTCTTTTAATTTTTTTGCTGGATTTAGTATATACAAGAAGAAAATTGACAAATGCTTTTCTGGTAGATTTAGTTTTAGATCTTATGCAGGTAAAAGTGTCTAATAAATATGCTTTGGTTGCCAAACATCCTGAAGATGAATTTGTATGTAATAGTTAGTTTAAGAAAACATAAATTGGGTCTTGTAAAATGCACAAACTAAAGGCATACATAGGTTTCAACACAGAAATTAATGTTGTTCCCGTTGTTTAGAATAAAAGATCTTTCAATTTCAGACTAGCGAACCATTAGAAAAACGCAGTCGACATGCCTCACGAGATAGTGTGGGAAGTGTCAACGAAGAGGTGCATCAGTTAATTGGCGGACGTATTGTTGGTCAACCAATATATATTCAGATTAAACGAAGCGATGATGGGACTGCAAGTAATAAAAGGTATTTTTTGCTCCTAATATTAGCATAATTCTGCTGTTTAGTGGGCTTTTTTTTCTGCGGTATTCTATTAGAAAATTTTGTGAATTGATGGGAATTTCAAAGGGAAGTTCAGATTGAGTTGTTTCAGGACCCTTGTGGTGCAAGGTGCGGTTGAAGGAACAAGGCTTGTACAACTGAGGTTATTTTTTTATCGAATATTTTTTTAGAATTGCATAAGAATAGCAGAAAATTTCTTAAAAAAGTAGTCATCTTAGATGTGTAACAGTCTTATACATCAATTCTGCAAATGACATATTATGCGTAAGATTAATATACCGCTTTATGGCATGAAATGTTAGCACGAAATGTTTTATTTGTGAGTGTAGATCCTACTTACATTTTTATTTCTTTTGCAATAACATTAAAGACCTGCAGACCGCCCTTTACGGTTTCAACATCGAATGATGGACAACAACGTTTGATCAGAGAAGATGCACTGGACGGTGGAAGTCGAAGTAATACTGTAAGAATCGTCTCCCATCTTCCCACTGGACAACATGGCAGCGAATTACATCAAGAAAGACATCATTCAGCAAGCGAAACTATTGGGAGCGTCGGATCAGCTGGTATGAATGAAACAGCTTTGATGCACCGTGATGCGAGTGGATTACGTCCAAGAGCAGGGTGAATTTTTCTTAAATTCTTATAATGTTTTCTTTACTTCATTCAGTCATTTAAATTTGTTCTAATCGTATCAGCACTTTGCTGATACGATTAGAACAAATTTTTTTTAGAGATATTTAACATAGACAGATTTCCTACTCACTTAGCAGTGAAATTTGTGATTTTTTATTCACTTTCCCTATTCAGTTAACAGTAAAAAAAGTGAAATTTGTTAGCAGTGAAATTTGAGTTTTAATCATTGAAAGATGACATAATCCATGGATGGATTATAGAGAGCGAAGATATTAGAAGTATTTTATCGGTCGATGTTAATGAAACAGTTTTAATGCACCTGATATTACTGAGGATGTTTACAATCAGTATCTCAAGCGCAACATTAAGGAACCTCCGCAGTATGAGTCAGCCTGACAGTTTTAGCAAATTTATGTCGAATTGTAGAATATTTTTAGATCACCATGTGAAAGTTTACTTGCACCTACTTCAACAGCTCGACAACCAAGTCGCTTGTCTGAAGGCTATCAAATACATCATCCTGGCCAGCAGAAGAGAGAGTTTGTGAACACCTCTGCATCCACAGTAACTCCACAATGTTAGTTTTTTTCTCTCGCTACAAATTATTTTAGGCTCTTTGTTGTGTATATTGTTGGATTACGTTATTTTTCTTTCTCGATGAATATCCTTATGAATATCGTTCATTGAGCTGTTTAGCTATAAGATGAGCTGACACAAACAATTTATTTCACAGATAACAAAACCAAAATAAGAAAAAGCGCGCTGAATGTGAGAGAAGTTATGGGATACTGCAGAAAACGTGTTAACAAAGATCACGACCTTATGTAATAACAAAGTTCGCGATCCCTTCAGTACTTTTTTTTCTGTTTGTTTGTCCAGAAAGTTACATCTTATTTTTCATGAATCACGATCATAAACTCTTTAAATGGTGATTTGTAGTTCTTATTTAATATTTTGTCATTTTCCACCTTTATGCAAAGAGCCGCCGATTACTGAAAAAATATGTTTAGATCGGTTTTTATCAAAATGTAAGAGATTCCCTAGAAATTCATTATGGTTTATTTCAGTTTTAATGTGAAATTTGCATGCCATTTGGCAAAATGTGGCGATTTGTTCATGTTCTTTTTTCCATTTATCCCAGATGAGAGTTTGTGTATTTATAATTAATTTAACAAAATATTTTTCATTATTTTCATGTTTTGTGAAATGATAAGTAATACTAAAAGAAATTTGTATTACTAATAATTGAAAACACTAACAGTTTATTGATCATTAAATTTCAGGTATTGGTACTGTAACTGCATTTACTCGTTTAACTCGCGACGTCAGAGTACGAAATCCCAGTGAAACTGCTCAAGATGTAGAACAAGTTGTTATATTCAGGTAAAATTTCATTTCAGAATTTTCAGTACATTTCAGTGTTATTAAGATTATTATGTCTCAGGAATTTGTATAAATATTATACAGATCTGCAGCAGAATTTCTTGATTCTGTTGCATCTTATAAGCGTAACCAAGCTTCTGAATTTGAACGCCAATGCAGCATATTTTTGTTTATTTGGTTATCGGCGTGTGCGACAAAATCTTAATATTTTCTTCGTCATACAGTTATTTTACGATTTTTCAACTACAAATAAAATTAATTGTGCTCACTGTTATTTTAGGAAACGTAATCATTCTCCAAATTCGTCAACTAATGGACGATTGCCGCCTACGACTGTAGAAATGGGTAATGTCACTGTGAGTAATCGTAATGTGCATCAACAACAACAACATTTGGTCTCTCAGAGTGATTTTGATATGACTTTGCGAGATTCTTCAGGCTTAAATATTGTCGACATACATCATTCAAGTCCAACAAAGTTCACAACATCAAACGGTGATGTCATCAGCTTCAGGTGTGTTGCGTTATTCAACCAATTTGAATCTCCTTTTTTATTCATATGGGTTGTGTTTTCTAACGCACTCATCCCATAAATTCTTGCAACATTATATTTTTTAATTAAGTTCTAACTTTGTGAATTTAACTACCGTGTTAAATTAAAAATGCTTTTGTGTAATCTCAGCATAAATTGGAATGTATGAGGCAAACTCATTCTTAAATAATCCTATATTTGATCAAGCAAATCGGTTTTGTGAAAAATGGCATTAATGCTATTCATATTTTGTTTTTGTTTTTTTTTAAAAAAGAGAAACACACCGTAAAACACTCCACTTAATTGTTATCGTTTAGCAGTTGATAGCGATATTATGTCTAATGATTTTATTACTATAAGTTTGATAATCCTATTTTAGTACTGTGTTGCATAGCATCGAAAGTCAAAATTCGGTAAAGCGTATCAGTTTGGATATTTCGCCACCTGGTTCTTCCACGCAAGCAGTGATCATAGATGAAAGGCGCTTATTGGAACATGATGCCGTCAGCGCTGCTGAAGTGGAAGCACGGATTGCGAAGAAGGTTGCATTGTTGGATCAGCCAGTCCGAGAATTCACGACTAAGCCAGGAAATCCTCAGGTATTATTTCCAATTCTCTGCTTGCTTTCATATTTAAAGAATGAGCTGTGTAAAATTTGTGGAACATTATTGTTTTTTTATTTTTAAGTTTTCTATTAACAAGATTGAGAGCTACGGAGAAAGCGATTTCAAGATTTATCAATGTGAGTCTGTGACGTCTGGATATGCTAACAGTTGAGTAAGTTGGAAGTTTGAGTTTTGAGGATACATTTTTTTTTACCTTTTTTGTTTTTAGTTACTGGTAACTCCGCGACCTGTTGTGGCACATCGTCCATCGTTTATCTCTAACATTGACGATACGAATAGCAATGCTGCAGCAGCCGCTGCTCGTGATGCTAAAATAAGTCATATTGTATCAAGACAGGTAATTCTGTAAAATATATATATATATATATATAATATCATTTTGCAAAAGAAAAAATTTTCTGCTAAATTAAGTTGGACTTAACTTTAGGTTCAATTTAACATTAATAATTTCAATGATAGATATCGCTTTTCTTGATATAGACAGCAATGCTAAAAGTTACATTTCACTCCCTGTGATCATGTCTTAAAAGATTCAAAGATTTTTTGATTTTCTGGTTTTTGGATGAGTATTGCTAAATAGGAGTAAGACGCCATGCAATTCAAATAATTGGAAACAGTGGAGGATATGAATTCCCAAGGTTGTCTTGTGAAGGTTTAATCACTATGCTTTTTCGTTTATTCCCATCCTTTCCCCTCTCCTCTCACTGCTTCCCTGCTCATTTATGCTCGGTGCCAGACCAAACGTAAAGTTTGAATTTCTAAAAAGGTCGAAATCAATAACCAATAATAAAATTAAGCACAATTTTCTTGCTGTTGGAAACTTAATCGTACAAGATATGAGCATGAGAAAGGCATTTGCAGCAGCAACTGTTTGATAATGCATGCAACTCAGCTATGGGTTCACCAGTACCTTTTACTCTGAACAGCCCCCTGACCACTCCACGTAGTACACCCGTGCCTGCTTCAAGCTCAACTCTTGGTACTCCAATTCCTGGTGTGCGTATACCATCTAGAGGACCGTTGACTGATGAAGAATATTCGAGTATTGTTCACAATGTGATCACTGCTTCTAGCGGTTCATCCGGTTCAGCAGACCAAGCGTTGTTGAAAGAAGGTATGTGAGACGAGTTTTTATTTTTGTTATTATTATAGATAGAAACTGTCTAGATTATCGAATTTTGATTATTAATGACAATTTATTAAGACTGTTTGAGTATAAGGGAAAATTATGTATACTTGATACACCTCATTACTGTTTACACTTTGATGGTTTTAGTTTCGAATCAGTTTTTGAATTATTTCAACGAAAATAGTCGTTCTCCGCATAACGGGACATTTCCACTTCAGAGTTCTTCGGATGCACGATCGGATTCATCTGCTTCAAAGTAAATTTTACTTCAGAATTACTGTTTCAAATCATATTTTTTAATAAAAAATTCTTCTACCGATATGAAAATAGATATTCTGATTTGATAAATTTATTAGAGGTATAAGAACAAAGAGGAAGGATTTATTCATTGCAATGGGTAACAGTGACAATGTGGCATATACTTTGTTAGGGTATTTAAACGCGATATTGCTAGTGAAGAATCTTATAGAATTTATGTTGTTTTTTCAGTATATCAGTACCTGGTGTCATTTCCCTTTCAACACCTCCAACAAATGCTTTAATCACATCTCAAACACCGACAGCTACATCGCCGATAGCTGATTCAACTACTAGCAATGAACAGTTATCAGTAAGTAAATTGAGTCATTCGGAACGCTTGAAATACGAATGTTTATATCTGAATTAGACAATCAAAAGTATTAAGATTAGCAAGTGCTCACTATTTTTGATATATTTGTTAGAGGGAATTGGCGTCTAACTTTTATGAAATTAAACTTTATTTTTTAAAAAGCCACTGTTTAAGTCCTTGTTATATCTGTATATGCAGAAACAGTCTTTCTGTTTGTTTGTTACAACTTTCGTGAATTTTCAGATGCGTGCATTGCCGGATTCAACTACAAATGATTTACGCCAAGTAGGAAATAGGCCAAGTTCGTCGCCAACCCCTTCATCTATTAGCGGTTCCACATCATCAACGTCTAACTCTCAGAGCTTAAATAGCCCATCGGAGTTCATTAAGAAATGAAAAGTACCGTTGTTTATTTAAAAGTATACCTGCCAGTTTTATTTTTAGGCTTTTTCAAAATGTTTCGCCGCAGAAAAGATAAATTTATTAAATTTTTAGGAACTTCCTTGGATATGGGAGACTGTTTTCTTACTGACGGATGAGGAAAAATTGCAGAATATCAGTTATGATAGGCTATAGTTAATAGAAAGAAAAGTTTACAAGCTGTGAAAAAATATATGATTGGAAAAAAGCTTGCTTGTTTTTGTATTTACTACAATAGAGCAATGCATTTCTCTCAATCTGGAAAGATTCAATGTTTGAATACATCACTAAAAAAGTAACGGGCAATTTTCGTGAGTTATAATGTTTCTCTGATCTGTTGTTGCTATACCGATTATCCATCAAACTACCGACGATTTTTAGCTGAGTTTCATAGCTTAAATTTATGTGGAACTGTTTATCTTACCCTTCTAGAGAGCATAATTATAGCCCTTTATGCCCTTATTTTTCCTTATTTATATGCTATTATGCATTCACTGGAATTATGGAATTCGATTTTTAGTATTAGTGTATGCTTTTAGTAAAAAAAAAAATGTAATTAGTTAACTGTTTTTTGTAATTCACTGTGTTTGTAATTCACTATGTGTTTATTTTTTTCTGATTTCTTTTTCCACTTTTTTCTCTGACATGTTAGATCTTTTTGCAACTGATCAATTTAATTGTGACCATGAACTATTTATATGCTTTCATTGTCTGTTTTGTTAATTGATTTTCTTATCTGTCTTTTGTCCAGAATTAGGTGAACAAAATGTATTCCTCTTTTTGCTGCTGTGGAAGAGTCTTTTTTTTTTTGTAAATTTCTAGGATATTACCAGAGTAGAGACTCCAATGCAATGTGTCTTTCGTCGATAAATCAATACACAATGTAGCATTGACGTTGACCATCTAGTAAAGTTTCTTTCTTTTTTCTGGAAAAAATGAAATAGCTGTGCCAACTGTTAAAATTACTTTATAGAAACTTTATATTTATTGTTGTATCTTACCTAAGCTTTTCTACCAAAGCTTATGATATTAGTCGTCAAACCATTCTATTTTATTACCAAAAATATTTCTCTGTAATTCATATTATTCATGTTATTTTTACGTTTGCAGGCCTGCTTTGCCCTAACCTGTTGGTTTTTTGTTGTTTTCCCATTGTAAATTGATGCCAACAATTAATTTGTGAAGCTGAAATAATTTTCCACCATTTCAAATTTGTTTTATAATTTTCGAAATGTTTGTTCTTTCTTCTTTCCTCGCTCTCTCTGTCTCTTTGTTTTGTTTCAATATTACGACTGCTGTTACTACCGCTTGATTATTATGGATTTTTTTTTACATTTAAACTAAAAATGAAAGTGAAGTCCATTTTGAGTCGAAAATAAAACTGAATTGATAATTTAACGTTGCATTCAAAGTAGAGCGTATCGGGGATAATATCGAGTGCTAGCAATTAACAGTTTCGAAAAAAAAAAGCTTGCTTCATTTTATTTTCCATCCTTAGTAGTCTAAAATTTATGTTCTTTACGTGAGGAGCGCATTGAAGTAAAGTTATTAGTTTTTTTTTTTTTGATTATGGAAATTCCAAAGTATTTCAGCTTTTTAGTGAGGTGTGTTGATTATTATAATGCCGCAGCATGGAATGTAGCAAGAATTGAGAATTTAAATTGGATGAAATTAACTGAAGTAAATAATTAATTTAGAATATGCTATAAAATAGATCGAAGTTAAGTTGGATCTGAATGAGGTGTGTTCGATGGAGTTAAATTAAATTAGATTGAAATTAAATTCAGTTTTCTATGATTTTGAAGGTATTAAATTCCTTAATTTAAAACTGTAAATGTGTTTTTTTATAAAATGCAATGATGCAATGTTGTATGTGTTTGATTGTATCAAAATTGATAAATAGTTGCCTTTCCTTGGTTTAAACTGTGTCAAATTAAAATGTGATAATAGTTTTTCTTTTTTTTCGTGAAAAAAGTCATTAAAGCGTTAATATTTTTTATATTCACTGAGTTTACATGATATTTATTCATTGCATTCTTTTCTGCATTTATTGGTCAATCATTGTTTTATTGAATTTTTAAGTTTATTTATTAGCTATAATTAGTGATGTATTTTGTCAAAAATTAGTGAATTTAATTGGTATTGAGGAGAGAGAGATTTTCTTTAATCCAACTATTTCATTGCTGGAAGTTGAAATCTTGTGAATTATATAGATGATAATGTTATATTTGTGAATTTATTGTTTCATTGTTGAAAAGACATGTTTCTATATATCATTCAAAAAATCGAAATGCTAAAAAAGACCTAAAATAGAAATTCCCAAAACTGATCTAAAAATTTAGTCCAGGAAAAAATTCCGAAAGTACTTTCAAAATCTTTTTCAGATTGAAAATAAGTACTGCCGTTGAAATCAAAAAAAGAAAACATTAATAACAACTTATTATTAGTGTACATCTTGAAATTAAAAAACCACCATATATTTGTTAAAAATATTTTTAAACGATATGTAACTAATAATCAAATGGCACTTAAAATAATTACAAAAATTTAAACCGATTATTAGCTCTCGCTCAAATGAACGAACTTAAAAACATTTCTTACAGTTATGGATGAAGGAGATACATAACAGTTGGTTTAATTTCAATATATCTCAAAAAGATGAATCAAAATAATAAATAACAATGGAAAGTAGGTTAGATAGTTCAATGTTAATTTCCGAATTTTAGGAATTAAATTACCGGATTAATATTTATAAATCACTATGGTTACATAATTTTGCAGGGCAATGAATGTAGTGATGATTTTTTAGCTTTCATCATAAAATTCAATTAGTATCTTTTGATGTTCATGCCTCAATCGGATAGCTAAACGACAGCGAAATGCAATTCGTTCTAATGTTTTTTTTTTAAATATTAATAGTCCAAATTATCCCATTGAAAAGATAACCTAAGCTATGTAGGTATTTTAACTGCTTGGATAACCTAAACTAAAATTTCAACTTTTCGTTTTTTTTTTCTGTTCTGGATAAGATAAAATAACATTTCAGTAAGTTTGACCTTGCTAATATCATTGTTTCCCATTCCTTTTGCCCTTTTTCAAATTTATTTTTAAAATAAACAATGTATAGTATGGCTTCGCTGGTGTTAATATTGAATTCGTTTTTTTTTTCTTTTCTGTCAAATGTATGATATGATATGTATTACAGATTATCAAATATGATATGTTTGTCTTATTTTCATATTGAAATCTTTGAAATACTTTTTCAATTAATCTGCATGAATATGATCATGCAAATGATTCATGTTATTTTTAATTGCGTAATATACAGGAAAGTTTCATTCATTTTAAACTGCAATCTTCACGTTTTATTTTAATTTTAAATATATACTATATCATGTTTCACGTTTTTTGCTTCCAGTGGACGTAAAAAATTCTTTAAATTGCCCTTTGAAATTTCTTTTCATTCATTTTATATTATAGAAAGCTATATAAGAAAAATTTTTCCATAATCCCCAATTATGTATTGTAATTCATATCATAAAATTTTACATCGGATGATGGTGATCATTTCTTATAAAAAAAAAAAAAAAAAATTAAGTGTTCCCTTCTTTTTTGTACTTCAAATTTGCAAGTACACTTTTGCTTTATTTTTTATTTCGGAGTATTAAGTTTTCCACATAGTTTTATATTTTTTTCAATATTTTTTCGTTTCAAAAAAATCAGAAAGAAAAGGGAAATATTCAACTGATTGCTTTTATATTATTTTTCATCTTTTGAAAAATGTTTCATTGTTTCTCTTAATCTTTTCTATTTTCATTTTTGTACAGTATATATAATTGATAAAGCTTCCCAAATATATCAAATGATGGATTCAGTTGTTTGTCATAAGCAATATCATTTAATTTTCTGATTTTACATGGTTGTTTTACACATAAGAATTTAACATATGTAGGCGATTTTATT
>UPTC01000696.1:1869-29181 GCA_900537255.1 Acanthocheilonema viteae | reverse complement strand
ATTTGTAAGGAGGAGCTTACAATGAACGGAATTCCCATGCAGGGATAGGGATATGGTACACCAAAAAATGGTAATTCACATGACAAGGAACACACTCGTGAGAAGAAACGGTTTTATAATCTGAAGGCGGTTAAACATGATGGGAACGTTTAGATTAGTTATTCGGAACAAAAATAATTGTTGAGATAAGGATTAAAGTGCGAATTAGGTTTGGAATGTGAAAATTAACGGAACCATTACAAATGATGAATCATTAAGAAGAAATCTTTAGTATAATTATTTGGTTTGGCTATGTGATAAATACTGGATTTTTCCAGAAGTTTCAAGTTTGTTCTCGACAGTAATGTCTTCACATTTATGCTAATTTTTTCAAAAGGCAATATTTCAGAAGAAAGGAAGACTTTGACAGAAAATGAGTTGAAAACTTTACGGGCTAGTTTTAAAAGAAGACAAAACAAATTTTCAACCATAACGTATGAATTTGATGAAATTTGATTTTCTGAATCATTGAAATTTTCCAATTTTTAAGTTTTAAAGATTTTATATGCAATATATTCACATGGAGTAATACTCATATTAGTTATAATGTTTCATAGATTAATTGCATTATTCTTATTGATCACTGGATAATGATCCGCATTTTTTAAATTTACGTAAAAATAAAATAATGGAAATGGTACTATATATTCGTATGGATTAAAGACAAGGAATGCTACCTCGTTAAGTTTTACTTTGCCTCGAAATCAGCTGATTGTTTCTCATTAATTTCAGTGGCAAAACACAAATAAGAATCAGTGCTAGTACTGCGTCTCAAATGTACTGTTTAAAATATTTCAAAATTTGAAGTTTCTTTACTAGTTTAAATTCTGATTTTTAAAAGTTAAAAAAAGGATAAATCGAACTTTGACTACACGTATTTGCATAAATAATTATTTCACTATTCTTGGAACAGAAGAACTTTGCTGATTTTAAACTCTGTGAAGATTTGTAAATTTTCTTCAGTAGAAAATGCATACATATTTTTAGCCAATGTAGGAAAATATCTGAGAAGTTCGACATAAAATAATAAATTTCAGTGCTGCTTCTGCGCCATGTAATGCCCTTGATGAAGGAGAAGTGTTCGAAAAGGTCAATGTGGAAATAAGTCCAATAAATGTTGAGACAAATAAAGGGTTTGTCTTTTGAAAACAAGTAAAGCTAAGGAAAGTTTATAAACAGACTGATTTATTATCAGCTTGAATCCTATTATTGTCTAATGCCTCCCAATGCATTCTTAATCATTTCGGTGTTACAAGAAGTTGATGCCGAAAATTGGTTCTAAAAATGAAGTGCGCGAATATTTTATGTTTTGAAGTATAATTTAAACGAGGAACCGTCCATTGCATTTCTCATACTTTCCCCCGCAACTGTTTGTAGATCAAAAATTCGTAAAAATGACAATAGCTGAATTTTTGTGCATTCCTGCGTGCAGCAACACAATAGAAAAATTTGCTCAGTTGCATTCTGCATTGGCGAAAATTCAGATGGGAAATACTGTGATGCATATAATCTCTTAATTTTATAGTCATTATCCTGCTGCTTTTCAGGCTGTTTTCGATCAAAGAACATCCCAACTTAGCTACTGTTAGTATTTTAAATGTCCAACTTTTTGCCAATGAATTTTTGAGATAGATCTTAAAAACTGTGCAAAATCCATACTTATTGCTTTCCTGAAATCGACATATAATCTCGATATTTTTCAGTTTGAATATTTCGATTATAATTTTTTTTCAGATAAATGAAGCATCATCACAAAAGAGGTTATTGACAAACAAAATTTTCACTATCAATTTCTTAAGTTCAAACTATCCACAGCTAGATGAGTCCGACGAGCTGTGGATGACTAGATTCATTTTCTTGTAATCTAATCTTTATTTGCAAACAAAAATGAAGGCTGATTGGTCTTTTCATTTTTGACTTACAGCATTTTTCATATATGAATTCATTAATTTGAAAAGTTGTTAAAGAATTTTCGAAAGTAAATTGAAAAGCAGCCTACACCTCATAATTTTTCTCAACTTTTCGATTGAACATGCATGATTTCTTGTTACATATTCCGCTTTTTGCAAGTTCTCAACTTTTAAAGGTCATTAGACATGGGAGCACTTTCAGGTTTTTTTCAGTTTTAAAACTGAAAAGATATTAGTCGTCAAATTCAGAGATAATAAATTATCCGAAACCTTACTACGGATAGATGATGTTCTATAATTCAGATTAATAATATATCGTAGTCCCCGTAACAATTATTCTGCTATTTTTTTATACTATAGAAAGAAAGAAGCGCTTTCGAAGAAAGATGCATTATCACGACCAAAAGGTGAAAATACATTACGAAGTACAGATGCATTCTCACGACCGAGCAGCTCGAAGAGTTCAAGTAAAACAAAGGAATTCACTCAAAGCAAATCAACTTCTTCAAAAGCGAATCCTATAAACAAATCAGAAGCATCCCTATCACCAGCACTGCCGAAGGAAAAGATGAAATCAAAGAAAAGTTCTGGAACGATTTCATCTCAAAAATCCAAGACTGATAAGATAAAAAGCATCAAATCTCAATCAAAGACGATGAAAGGTAAAGTCAAAGAAGGTGCACGCGAAGAAAAAAAGCAAGAGAATAAGGGAAAAAAGAAAAAAGAGGAGAAAGAAAAACACCGCGGAGAATTTAAAATTTATCAAAAAAAAATGAAAGTATCAGAAAATCTTAAAAAAAAAGAAGATATAAAGGATGTGAAAAAAAAGAAAGAAATGGAATATGAAATAACAAAAGGCGAAGGGAAAAAACAGAAGGACATGAAAGTGCTGCATGCAAATATAGAACAAAGCGAATTAGCATTAGGAAATGAGAAATTAATAGAAACTTCAGGGAAGCATGAATTAAACCTGGAAACTTCAAAGCTCGATTCAGATAAGGTATTCGATTTTTACATGCTCAATAAATTCGTTTGCTGTTTATAAGACCGATTGATTAAGTGAACTTACTTTTTAATGTTTCCGAGGCAAGTTTTTTCTTTTTTCAGGGTAAAAAAGTAAAAAAAAGAGATGTCAGCTGCTGGGCGCCTGAAAATTTCTAAATTTTACAAATTTCTAATTTCACAATATCCTTTGAATCTAAATCCCACCAAACTTGTTTTTTCAATAATGGAAATTTAAGAAAGCATTTCCAAATTAAAAAAAAAAAAAACGAAGTAAAGCAAATATATGCATTTTTGCTTTACTGCAGAAAATTACAAAAAGACAAGATACTATGAACGAATGTGAGGTAGCTATGCATTCATGAATTCTATGAGATGGAATTTAGAATAATCGAGTTAAAATTATAGTAAAGCGATACTGATTTTCAGTTATTGGGTAAAGCGGAATCATTGCCAGCAAATGGTTCTTTAGGTAAGTCATTACGTCGTATGTTTCAGATGTTTTTGAAGAGCCATGATTTCAGAAATTTAGAAGAATTAGTGAAAGTACTCCCCCGAAAATTATTAAGCCGTCACATAAATAGTTCTATGAATTTTTAATATGTTAACCTTTATAATATAGAAGGATATCCACAAAATACATCGGATATTAATTTGGTGCTCAAACCGATCGAAATGACGAAGAAAGACCCATCATTATTTGAAAAAATGGATGACGAAATCGTGTTGGATACCAATCTCCTGCAATCATTGGCTACTGATTTAGTAACAGAGTCCGATAAAGTAAATAAAGATGTCATAGGTCAAATATATGCAAACACATTTTTAACATAAATTCAACTTTATTCGATGCATTGAATTTGTACTTAATCAATGTCGATCTCTTCAATTTGCTTTTTCTAAAGATTGTTAGCGAAAGTATTAGATTAAAATAACATGTATAACAAACAACCAACAAAAAATGTCATTTAATTAAGAGGAATTATTAATTATAGGAGAAGATATTGCTAAAAAATTAATTGAAATCGAGAAAAAGGATCAATCATTAATAGAAGATCATATTAAAGATGAAAAAGAGGTTTCTCGTTTCATAATTTAGTCACTTTGAAGATAATTGTTTTAATCTGAATTTTGAGTGTTTTGAATTATTACTATGAAAATTTCGATTTAGAGATACATTTGAGCATAAACTGTCAACAATCAATCGAAATTTATCTTTTATGATAAAATACCGATGTTTTTTTATCAGGAATTCGTCAAACATTCAATAATCTCAAATCCCACAATATAAACAAAAAATTCATATTCTTATCATTTATCTTGCAGGTCGTAATATCCGAGGTTGCAAGAAGAATAGTAGAAGCATTAACATCCAATCAAGTCCTCGGTAAAGTACTCACACCCGAAGAAGCTACCATTTTAAGAGATTATTTCAGTCGAAAAATACCATTAAGTGAAAAGGTTTTTCATAAATTATTATCGGAAGTAGAGATCGAGGGAACGATTGTGACATGAACGATTGTGACAGAATAACAGAAAGAATACTTTAAACACTTTCTTTCGGTTTTTAACTTCAAATCACTTATCGTTTAATTAGTTGAGAAAAATTGTCACCATGTATCTATAACTTTCACTGGATGCTAATACATCTATATTATTCCAAAAATAACGAATTAACTTTTTTTGATTTCGGCTTTCAATTATTTGTTCTAGTTTGAACGATACAAATGGATGATTAATCAATATTTTATGGCAGGTCCTTGCAACGTTGGATACAGCACTTGACAAAATTTTATGCCGAGCACATGAATTTTATGATGACAAGAAAGAATTGGATGCATTCCTAAAAGATCGAGATTCTGCAAAAGCAAAAATTCTTGATGCACTTATAGCCAAAAAGTCAAATTATCTGGCTGACTTAATGAGCGATGCTAGTTTCTATGCTGATCGAATTAGCAAAGGATTAATTGATGTCTATAAGTTAGCAACAGAAGGAATTCTAGGTAAGCATATGAAAATAATACAGAGAGAGGAATGAATAGAAACAATGAAGAAGCGGTTGCTTAAATATTTCTTTGATGCCAAAAACTTTTTTGTTTCCTGGAAAACAGATTCTTTTCATTCATTTCTTTCAATTCCATATTGTTTTCAGTTGCCCGTGATAACTTGCAATACATGCAAGCTGCCGTCGGCCAAACCTATCATTATTCCAAACAGATGGCATATCGCGGTGCTGCACTGACTTACGAAACAGCCGCACGCGGCAAAAAATTGGCTGAAATTGGTGCTTCTGCTAGCGCACAAATGACATCTGATGCTGCAAAAATGACATTAGACGCTGCAATCCGTGGGAAAGAACTCGCAGAACGAGGAGCAGCGATCGGCACAAAAATGACATCTGATGCTGCGAAAATGACATTAGACGCTGCAATCCGTGGGAAAGAACTTGCAGAACGAGGTGCAGCGATCGGCACAAAAATGACATCTGATGCCGCGAAAATGACGCAAGATGCTGCCTTTAAAGGATTGCAAATTGCAGGAGGAACAATTCACGTTGCTTCTATAGGTATCTTTCTAGATTTCTTTACATCTAAAATGCAAATGCTTCTTTTTGCAATTTCAATCAAAAACCTTTGGATATATAAATTCTTAATAAGATCTGCATAAACATGAAATTAAGGAAAGGAAATGGTAAAAGACACCTTGACAGCAGCAAGCAGTACTACGGTTGATCTCTCCGAAACTGCTCTTGAAAGTACAATCCAAGCCACTAAATTGGTAAAACAATTCCATACGTTTCATGATAGGAAATGCCTGCTTCTATAAGCTTTTCATATAAAACAATTACTTTTTTAGCTGTGCAACACTTAGCGCATCTCATTTGTACCTAATCTCTAGGAGAATAATCAAACAGTAAAGTTTTTTGGTAAACTAGTATAAGAACGGTGAAGGATATGGCTCTAAACTTATTACAGCCTTGAACTTCTTTCGAATATGCCATGAAGTTTCTCTTGAAAAGAAACAAAAATTCCTCAAAACAATATCTGCATTTGAAATTTCTCCGAAAGTAAACTGCAAGTAGTGTAACTCGTTTATTTATGTGAAAGTGAGATGAATGCATCAAGAAATATATCTCTTATGCCTTCATCTAATTGATAGTAATGTTTTGATTGATGCAATTCCAAGCTTCTGATATGAGTTTTTGTTTATTTGAAAAAATCTAGAAGCTTATAATTACATTCGTTAAAGCAGTGAAGTGCTAAAATCCGCATTATCAAAGTTTTTCTAACTCTATAGTAACAGGAATGAAAGCAAGACAAATAATTCATCCCTGTTAGCACAATTTAAGCTTTATAACCAAAGCTTAATTTGCACTATTTAAAAATGAATGAATAATATTATACAATTTCTTCTCATAATCTTTTCAATTCCTGTTCAAAAATAGAAAAACTTTCTTTTAGGTTGGCAAAAAAGTACAAGATCTTACTGGAGCAATGAATCAAGCTAAATCGCGTACATCTTCATCATTTCTATTTTCTTATCATCGAAAATAAATCAGAGATGGTTATGAGTGTTTGCAGAAATTAGTGTATTTATTTCGTAATTTCCATCACTTAATCAATCTAAATTAAGTACAAAATTAGTTTGTGCTTAATGAATGTGAAAAAATTAGTGTATTTATTTCGTAATTTCCATCACTTAATCAATCTAAATTAAGTACAAAATTAGTTTGTGCTTAATGAATGTGAAATAACTACAAAGAATTTAGTATTTCAGAAATTCAAAAATCCGGTGAATGGTTTTTGTCGTTTTTTCAACCAGCTACAACATCTGAAGCACCAAGTAAGTCTTAGAACATAGGTTATCATCAAAGAGATTTCATATATTGTTCTTGAATAATTGTTCAAATTTATCTCCATTATCAAAATTAATTGAAATCATTGGTATACTATAAACCTACCCTATTTAATCATAAAATATATCAAGTTGAGAAACTGGAGAAGTAGAAAGAACATAGATTATTAGGAAATGAAGAAAGAAACAAATTGAAAAGCTAAAGAGAAATTTTATAATTACCTACATTACTCTCAAAAAGATTTTTGAAACAATATATTATCTGACTTCTTACTATTTCTACAACAACAAGTTAAGCCTTATTTTATCTTATGTTATTAAGATGCAATAAGGTTTAGCTTGTTGATAGTTATTCGAGATCACTCACACAGCAATGCAAATTATAGGTACCTTAAAAAAAGTAAAAGACAATGACAATGACGATGACTCAAGCGACGATGAGAGTGATAAGAATGATACAAGTTTATCCTCAAATGAAAAAAGTGGAGTGATGAATGAGTAAAAATAAAATTAAAAAACATGTTTCGCATTCTTAGATGTATACGACTGTTTGCAGTATTAAATAATTTATTGGTTTTTATCATTTTTCGTCTTAATAAATAGCCACAGTGTTCATTCTTGATAGTGTGGAGTACATTTAAAACAGGTTTAATTATGACTACTCACTGCTCAACAACAACAACATCTTGGCTTACAAGATTTGCATTATTCTTTGATTGCTTTCAAATGTTCAGATTTTTGGGGAAAAAAAAATCTCAGGCAAACTGATAAATTCTTCGGAAGATAGGAACTGCATAGATCAAATATTAACTGATAGCATATACAGAAACAATACTTGTTGGTTGATACAATGTTGTTGCATTCCAGCCGTCGCTCGCCAACCAGGGACGTGTTTCTGAAGGGTAGAGGATGTGATGACCTGACTTCCGTGATGTGAGTTTGAAGTACGAGTGTTAGGTTTCGTTTGGTTTGTGATAAAGTTTCTGTTTTGTCCCGTAGGAGTCAGTGCGGGGACAAAATAGAATAAGTTTGTTTTGCTGACTGACAGCTTTCTCAAAATGGATAAGTGATATTCGTATGTTAAATGTGGAATAAATCAGTGTAAATGTGGAAACTAGTTCATCTTTATTATCTCTACCAATGAATAAGTTAATTCCCATTTAAGTCACTTCCTTCAAACCTTATTTCTTTTTATTTACGGCGCTTCTTTTTCCTTTAACTTGTATCATCAAGCACATTTTTATTTGTTCTCTTCTTTTATTATTCAGATTTTAACTTCAAGGATTGCTTTAGTGAACTAAAGATTATAATCAAGAGGAGTGATGGCTATACGGTTGTTTGGTCGTGCACATTTCGTAGACCTCGAAGAAGATGGTAATGCAGTAACAAGCCGTCAGAATACATCCTCTGTTGTAGTTGGGATCACAGCTGACAATTATTCCGTTTGTATTATTGGTAAAGTTTTCTATTAATCAATTTTTTGATTTAGATGAAGAGAATAGAGAGAAGCAAGTAGTTGGTAATGTACAAAAAGTTCGAATTTCCTTGAGTTTTTTAGATGAGGACGAGAGTGAATTATGGAGGTGGCCTATTTCAATGCTGAATGTATTTCGAATAAGCAACATGATGTTAGGTTTCCTGGATCGAGAAAATGATATGAAAATTGGAAGTACAAAGATTTTGCATTTTAAAAATGCCAAAGGCATGTTTGTCTTCATTAAAGTTGGGTCATTTATTATTGTAAAAAATCATTTGTTACATTTGCAGATAAATTTACCACTCATTTGATATTAGTTGTTTGTAAATTATTTATAATTGCAATTGTTTTGATGGTCATGTTTTTTATGAAAGAATTATCTACTTTTAGTTTCAATTTTTTCGGAACAAATTTATAAATAACTGACCATTAATTATTTTAGACTGACCATTAATTGATTTTAAATAATATTCTTTTCTTAGTGCTAGTGTTAAGAAATTTTAGAAGTATCCGAATTTTTGACGGCTTTCAAAATGTGCCAGTCGCTAAAACCTTTGCGACCATCATCGCCGATAAACGATAATGAAAAGGTGTCAGTATTTGATGCCCGAACCGAGTATGCATCGGCTACGCAGTACTTCCAGTTCTACGGGTATTTTCTTTTTAAAATGGGCTGCATTTTTCTTTTGACTATTAAAAGTTTGAAATTGAGATTTGAGACATTATTAAGACTGTGGCATTTCGAATACTGTTGAAGAGAGCAGGAATGTATGAGAAGCTGAGAAATGCTAAGAGATGAGTTTTTGCATTCGTAAGTCACTTTGTAGATATTTATCGCAGCAGCAGAACATGATGCAAGATTATGTACGGACATCAACATATCAACGAGCCATTCATATAAATGCAAAAGATTTCATTGATAAGGTAGGTAAAACTTCATAGATTTTCTTGATCCCGGTATAAGTGGATGATAATTCTTTCATAATTGCTTTTTGTATAATAAGCCTTTAAAGGTGGTATTAGATGTGGGAGCAGGAAGCGGCATTCTTTCATTCTTTGCAATACAATCTGGAGCCCGTCATGTCTATGCTGTGGAAGCAAGTTCAATGGCAGTACATTGTGAAGTTAGTTTCTTTACGTGTATACATGTAAATTTGTGTGTAAGTATATTATCAATAAGTAAATGAAAATATCGAGAAACAACAAATGAGCTATTACTTTGACTTGAAAAAATTTTAAATTTTCAGGAACTTGTACGACGTAATAACTTACTCCATAAGATAACAATTATTGCTGGGCGAGTAGAAGACATCACATTACCGGAACCTATAGATATTATTATATCAGAACCAATGGGATACATGCTTGTAAACGAACGAATGCTTGAAAGTTATATTCATGCAAGAAAATTCCTTAAACCAGGGGGTACATTTCAAATATTCCTATCCTATACATTTTTTTTGCACCCTAATCCACTTTTTCTGTTTTTTTCTTTTTATGTTTGGAATGATGTAACAAAAAATATTTTCAAGTAATTTCACCCTTATTTTTCATATTGAACTTTCTCGGTTAAATGATAACTGCTCACAGAACATTTCAAGCACTAATGCACTATATCATTTCAATACTCACACTGCAATTAAACAGATAGTTATTTCATTTTACTATGAAGAGCTTAATTAAAACAGTTGCCTATCTTAGCTCCACAGCATTTTTACAACTATTGTTTCCTGTTTTCTATTAAATTCGTCATATATGATTAGCAGAAATGGACTACCGAAAGAACCTTATGTTGGAAACGATAAAACCATTTTGTTTGTTCCAGTTGCTGTTAAATAAGAATGGTTCAAATCGCTGTTTAACTTCAATTGACCAATATATAGCAATGTTTCCTCATGGTCATTCACTTTTCTGTCAATGGCAAGAAATTGTTATAGCTGCATTTCATTACTGTGCTCTTTGTATTGGGCACTGAAGTCACCTTCAAGAAAAACTTTATACTACTTTAATGTGCCACTACTTTTTCTTCCAATTGTTTCAACTATGCTTATTTGACAGGCAGAATGTTTCCATCTCGTGGAGAATTACACATTGCTTTGTTCAACGATGAAGCTCTTTACATTGAGCAATCATCAAAAGCAAATTTTTGGTGTCAAGAAAGTTTTCATGGTGTCAATTTATCCAGTCTGCGACCTCAGGCACTTGCTGAAATATTCAAACAACCAGTTGTGGTAGGATACTGTAGTTCTCGAATAAATGTCGTTAGAATGATCACAATATAGACCCTTTTCTTTTCTATATATTATCTTTTTTATGTATTAATTATATTATCTTTTTTTTTATTACTTTTTCGTATTTTATTTTATTTTGTTAGAAGGTTTCTCCATCTCAGAAAAATATTGAAGTGATTTTATGCTTCTTTTTTAACTTTTTTTATTATTCAGTTATTTCATTTTCGTTGAATTGATCCTTTCAGGACACGTGGCACGTAAACTGTTTAATGTCTGGAAGTATTAAATGGACCATAGATTTCGAAAAGGATCCTGAGTC
The DNA here is from genome assembly GCA_900537255.1 of Acanthocheilonema viteae. Taxonomy (NCBI): domain Eukaryota; kingdom Metazoa; phylum Nematoda; class Chromadorea; order Rhabditida; family Onchocercidae; genus Acanthocheilonema; species Acanthocheilonema viteae. The sequence continues at coordinate 18,348 of UPTC01000696.1, read as the reverse complement.
ATTACTGCATAAAATCCATATACCGTTTGATTTCCAAGTGACGAAAGCTGGACATGTTCACGGCATTGCATCTTGGTTTGATGTCGCTTTTATTGGCTCAACGTGAGTTTTCGTTTTTTGACATTAATCAATTAAGAATAATGCGGAATTCGTTACATTTCTTTTTTATGCATCATTCAATCGTACAATGAATCCCACCTAGAAAATTAGCAGAATATTATGTCTTGATTTTTACAAGTTTTAATTTGATAAGAATGGAGCATTTGTGAAGGAATAAGGAACTTTCGCTCAGATTTCGAGAGTAATGTTTTTAGAGAAACAGTTTGGTTGTCTACTGCACCAACAGAACCTTTGACGCATTGGTATCAGGTTCGATGTCTTTTTGACAGACCTTTGATGGTTTATGCTGGCCAGATTGTTCGAGGTGCTATTAAAATGGTTGCTAATGAGAGGTAATCGTGTTTTAAAAATTTCTAGCAGTTTGAGTGAATTAATCGAAATATCAGTTTTTTTTTGTTTGTTTATGGCAGAAGTATTTCATGAAAAAGTAAAACTGGATGAAATATGAACGATTACAAAAAAAAATTAAATATAAAGTCGGGTAAAGTCTTCATCTATAAAATTGTAATACACTGTTTCCTTATGTGTTGATTAACTGACAAAGGAACATACAAAATACATACATATTTCAGACAAAGCTATGATGTTGAAATATCGGCAGAACTGGGGCAAACTCGAGTTAGCAATACGTTGGATTTAAAAAATCCATTGTTTCGATATACGGGCACAGCAGTACTTCCTCCTGCTGGTTGCGCTAATGATTCTCCATCTGACGCTTTATTGCAGAATAATGGTGAGAGTTTCTAGAACATGTCAACTTTTCATTTCTTTTTTAGGGACCTTTTTTCGTAGAAAGTATAAAGTTTTTCTTTATTTACATAGAATACAATTTCGATATCCTTAGACAAATTCGTAGCAAGTAGCAGTCAAGTGTAATAACTGGCTTAGTAGCGTAGTAATGATTCCTTTTCACAAATACATATTGAAATTTCAATTTCAGAAAATATTCATACCTGAGACACTTGCTGTTTTTTTGAAGTAATATTTTGGCCATTTTATTCATTATAGAAATTGTTCAGGGTGACGTCCTTAGATTTGAACATAATGTGGAAAATTTTTGCTATGAAAAAATTAAGAATATGTGCAATTTAGGGTTGCTATCGAACTTAGCGACAGGTCAGATGGATTATGCTGTGCATAACATGATCAATGGTTTTGCTGGTGGTTACTGTGGCACCCACACAAATACAACCAATCCTGGAGCACCTGTTGCTGAAACACCTTTAGCTGTTGCTGCGCAGATGGTCCATACACAGGATGTGAACCGCGATATTTTTCGGATACGTAAGTTTGAATGCTTATGAAATTGATCGATAATTCGTCAAAGATACGGAAGAATCACTCATTGATTTTTGATTGATTACTTCCATTGAACTATTTTCTGCTGTTAAGATATGCTCAAGAATTCAGAGCCAATATATTGTTCCACATTCCATGAAGACAATATAATGAGTGAAGCTGCTTTTGACTGCTCCAGTTTTTTTAGACATTTTTCATGTTTTCATTAATGTGGGTTGAACATTCATTAAGGGCTGGAAACGGTAAAGTCACCTTAATAGTTCGCTTTAGTACCCTAATTATGTCAAAACATTGTTTAACATATAGGCTTAATAAAGTCTCGCCATTACTAGGAATACTGACAATATTACATAAAGTTCTGGTTATGTACTTTGCATATGAAACAGTATATGAAACAAAATTTATAACTTTTTTTAGTCACTCAGTCACATTCTCAAATCATGCAAGGTCAGAATGTTATGCAAGCAGGGCAGTGATTTTATCAACAATTTTTGGAACATTTCTTTTTTCTTTTATTCGATATTTTTCATGTTTACATTGATTATTTGATTATTGGCATTTGTTTTCGTTCCACTGTTTATTGATTGTTTTATTAGGACAGTTTTGCATTATTCGAAAATATAGATCGTGCTGACAACACTTTGAAATTTCAAAAAGTTTTAGCAGTTAATGATCTCATGAATTTTTTGCTGAGCATACTCAATTGCATTGTTCTTGCTATGAATGTAAGATATGAATTTTATTTGGTGATTAGTGCACTAAAGATGCAAAATATACGTAATGTAATCATCATACATTATGTGAGTACAAAACATTTATGAGCATTTTGCAGTTTAACTTTTGGAGTTGTCTACATATTTGAATACTCTTTGGTGAGCCTAGGTAAATAAATGTGTGTGAGAGATAATTAGCAAAGATACTGTTAGAAATGACTTTAATGTAAAGTTTTTATTTGTCAAATTTACTTTTATCCTTTTTTTTATCCACTTTATTTACATAGTGGTCGGTTCGGGAGCAATGGCTAAAAATAGAACTTTCTTGTAAAGTTCTGTTTATGATTCTTGCAATGCCTTTGTCGATTTTTTTGTGATATGCAGAACTGTTGCCTTATTAAGGCATTAATATGCCAAGGCATCAATATGTGATAATTCACATGTAAGTGCCATCAAAGGAACGTGATTGGAACATTTTAGTCAAACATGCAGTGCTCTATTAGCTCGACAACGTCTATTTGAGTTGTTTTATTAAATGCCTAATGCTATGGAATAAAAGAAATGGTTATCTTTTTATTACTCGATTTCGAGTTGAAAGTTATACTTTCTACAGTAAAATGAGTGAATGTTGAATTTTTAAGTGTTCATTCGGAGTCAGTATTTGTTGAATGCTATGTTTTAAGAGTCGAATAACATACGAACTTATTGAATAAAATCCCATGAAGTGTTAAGGAACATTTCTGAATTTAGTTGAACATAATGATCACCAGTCAAAAATCAAAATTTGTCTGTTAGCGTTATCAAATAAAAAATTCGCGTTGTGAGAGGATATTCTGAAACTAATTCTTTCCTTGTTTTCAATGGATGAAGACATGTCGTTTTTAGTTTGCATATGTTGGAAAAGCAAAGCTGATGTCTTTCATCGAAAATAATTCTCTTGATTTCTGCATGGTATTACATTGATGATTTTCACTCTGCTTAGAGGTTTGGTTTGGCTATTGCTGAAAAAAATTCGAGAATGCGTTATTTAGTTGTAGCCGAGAATTGCAACGATTAATAAATTTGGTTTTTCTCAGTGAATATTAAAGTTGCTAGTTCGATGATAATCTGTCGCACTTATCAGCATTGCAATCCCAAACGCCACGAAAACTTCCACCGGTATAAATTGGTTATAATTTCTGGTGCCATCGAATATTCCTTATCTTTAGACTACATTGAAAAGTTAAAAGCAATTAACGATAGTGGTTACAAATGCTCAATAGCAATTAAGTTAACTGTTTTGAAATATCCAAATTCTAGTGCTTACAGTTAGGAATTATACTAGTTTGGTTTAAAATAGATTATCTTGAAGTTTGCTTGATATCGACTTTGTGAATGCAAATGAGGTAATGCCTTGTGTGTTGCCAAATTTAATTCAGTATAAAGCACTTGTTGTTTTGACAGTGCATCAGAGAAATCAGAACATAAGCCACTAGGAAGCTGTACTTAATCAGCTCCTACATCCTTTTCATTCACTTATTCATCATTGAATATGCTAGTATCAAAGATGTGCTTTATTAATTCTAACCAAACTGAAATGCAAAGCAGGTTTTTTCTAGTTTGAATGATATGTATGAATTGTTTTATTTCGTTGTTTGGACTTTTTCTTGGACGTATCTTCTAGCTGTCGTAAAAGCTTTGATGAGTAGTTTTTGTTTCGCAGACAAAAATTGTTGTAAAGGTTTATTCTATGTGGAATGGTAATATTATATGACAATTATAGTATCAATAGATGAAAATTTCTTCTTGATTACTGATGACTGAAAAAGATGTTTCAAAATTTGACTGGAAATTGGGAAGAAGTTGGTTATGTCATAGTTTAGGAGAACAAGTTATTAAACTGTCGAAGCGAAGCTGGAAGAATTCACTTGTGAATTGGATAAGCGATAAAATTATAACAAATTTCTAGAATAAAGTACTTTAATTATTTAGATGCAAAAATTGCTTTATAAATTTATTTCGGCTTCCCCAGCACTGTCTACTTCATATTGATAGACACTTTTCGAACCATTCGGACCGACGAAATACATCATCCCGTTCAGCCATATCAGTTTCGGAGACACAAAGATTCAAGTTTAAAATAGTTCCATTACAATATTAAAATATATAAATGGAAAATATGCTTCAGCTGGCAGTATATGATATCGGAGGAAGATATCGGATCCGGATACACTTCGACAAAATTTCCAAAGCAAACAATTTTCTGGATCCATTCTATGCGAGCACACTGGAAGATGTAAGTCTTTTTTCTGTCGTACTAACAACTTAAATTTAAATTAGTTGATTTCAATTTAATATGTAAAATTACGATAATTTTTGTCTAAAAAACTTTTAAACAGCAAATTTTAACAGTTATATGGAAACTCAAAATAACATTTACTTTTAATATTTTTCCTCACTCCGTAAGTAAATGTAATTCTAATCTTCAGTAAATGTATCAAACGAATAATTTACACTCTCAATTACAGATATAATTGAATTCGATAATTATTACTCATGGTTCTCAGCCAAACAACTGCGCTAAAACATTGAAATTGATCAACTGTAAGTGGTAACGGAAAGAACTTGCACAGATTATACATACCTTTGAATTCATATATATGATTTCTGTTCGTCACGCTGCTGTATATTTGTAAATTGTTACCTCCCCATCTATATCTTCTCTTGCAAATAAAAAATTTGAAGTTTACCTTGTCACGCTTCATAAAACTCGGTATAAAAATTTTCTGCTTTCCAACCGCAGGAGTTTGAAAAGTTAAAAATTTGTAGGCCTTGAAACAAATTCTTTTTCGAAAAACGAAATAGGACTTTGGAATGTTTTTTAAAGTGAATAGATCAAAAAATATCTTGAAATGAAATGCGCAAAACCTAACTAGCGATGCTCATACAAATTGGTAACTATGGTATCATCTAGTTTATATGCTAAAACCTCAGAATTACATCTACAAAATATTAAAATAATTGAAATCGCTACTTATATATAACACAGTCATTCTCACTACTTAAATATGTCGTACAGTCATCATGTCGTATATCACAAATAAGTAGACAGACTTCATATTTAAATGTAATAAAACGATAAAATTACAAAACCGAAGCAATACAACTGTCAATTTCAATCTAACAGAGCACAAAAAAATGGAAATATAGTACGAATACTAAACATGATCCTCAAAAAATCGATTTACCTGATTAATAAATGTTTTAAGCTAAACTATTAGTAAATGTCTTCCTGATTAAAAACGGTAAAAAAAATGCAGAAGTTGAAAGTGCCTTACAATTTTGATACAATTTGTAATACTTTCGAAACAGGAATTAATTGTTATATTTTTCCGGTTGTCGTTATTTTCTTTCCATTTAGCTATGGTATTTCAAACTCAGAATGCTCTGTCAATTATGAAGTTCCGTGTTTTGATTATATAGTGGAAGGTGCTAGTTTAATTGTGCAAGCCAATAATTTACGTATAACTGAGATATTTATCGCATAAAAATAAAAACCAGTTCAAAGTATATTAAGCACGTTCTGAAATAGTTTCACATGAATAGCTAATTGAGATTTGTAAAAAAAAAAAAACATAAATTTAATAAGTTTCATATGGAAAAAAACATCAACTGCAATAGCTATTAATATTGGGAGAGCAGTAATGCCTGATTTTACTCTTCTTTACTCTAATAGAGTTATTTAGTATCATTATTGTTGAAAATGACAGTATCCCTGTAATATTTATTGCTTTCTTGATTTTCAAGTAGATCCTGCTGACTTCATCGTTATTTCGTTTCTGTAATATTTTTTGCATGAATTTAATATATTTAAACATTACTGTTTTAACTATAAATGTTTTACACATATGTACTTGTTCGTTATGCGAAAGCATGAAATTATTGTAATAATTGAGTGGCTGCTTATTTTTGAACCATTATTCTTTAAATAATTTAATCTTTAACCAAGAATAGTATAAAAGTAAAGAGTACTGGCTGTCTGCGTGAAATATTGATAGTACAGAAATTTTCTTTGTAATAATAAATTGATTTTGTTTGTGAACAGTATAATGAAATTGAATGCTGTAAACTAGCATGTGTATTTCTGTTGAAAATATTGTGTTAAATAACCATCAGAATAGCAATAAACATGACATAGCTTGCATTTTACATAATAAATAACATTTTAAAAAAAACTAAAAAGTAAGTAAACAATCATTGAATTATATGAATGACATTGGTAAATGTTTTAGTAGAAAATTTTCATTTACATACCAAAGTTTTAATATTATCATTTTCTGATTAAAAATTCTTTAATACTTTTTTTAGGAAAAACTTTACCGAAGCTATTTACTAATTAACATTCATAATATATAGAATGTTCTTTACTATTAATGGAGTACACATTTCACATGCTTACATTACTGGTACAAAAATTTTACGTATTACGGGAGTACCGATGAAATCTACTTGAGAAAATTTGACAGAGAGCATCAGAAACGTATTAAATGAAGGAAAAAGCACGAGCTGATCAGCAGAGATTATTAAAGATTTGTGCCAAAAACCAATTCGCAATAGAAGGAAGAATCGATTAAATAAAATCAATAAATTTAAAAATTCAAATTTTGAAAAGTTGATTGAGATCAGTACTATTGTTTATTGCAAGAAAAAACCTATGCAGAATATGAGGAAAGGTTCGTGGGTAATATAGTAATTGCAACATTAACAGAGTAGCATCTTCGGGTACACAAATATTAATCTAAAATTTGACTAATATAATTTGAGATAACATTGCTTGCCAGCAAAATTGAAAGTTAGCAATAGACAAAATGCCTTGAAATAAAATTTTCAGCAAAAAAAAAATGACCACATCCGGAGAACATTCAAAATGTTATTAATCTTTGAAAGCAAAATTTTTCAATTTCTGCGTAGCACTCTCATTTGTCAAATCTCTGTTTACTCGTATTTCTAATTTCTTTCAAAATTACAGTTTGGAAATCTTCGAAATCAATATTTTTTTTTTGTTCTAAACTTCATGCTTCCAAATCTATACAAATTTTAGACACTGATAGGATAAATATTTCAGGTTAAGATTTTCTAATTTTTCTTAGATTTTTTTAGCATAATAATTGAGCTAAGAATAAATAAAAAACGACAGAAAAGCTAATTTCCCGATTTCACATTTAACTAAAACGTTAAGCTCAAAAATCAGTCATGAACAAAACTGTAATCTGAACATGTGCTAAAACTAACTTCGTATTTAATTTAAGTGAAAATATAAGCCTAAATCCAAGTATACGTGCCATTATAATTTGTGTACTTCATGCAGTACCAAAAATAATTTATTCAATAGGAATTGAAGAAATATCTGAACAGTAAATTTTTCGAAATTAAAATTAAGCTGTCACGGCCATTTTCTTATTACAATTGAACGATATATCTATGCTAAATTTGATAAGTGTTACTACTATTTGTGTCACTAATAAAATCCAAAAAATATCATTATTAGAAGGATTTCAACAATTTAAATCAAAGATGAAAAGAACTGAAAATGAATTCCCCACTGAATGTCATGTTTTCATTAAAGAAAAAAACTTTTCCACTTTCTAACAGTAATGTTTTTATATAAAGGAGTACAATATGGAAATTAAAATTAAATGAGTAAAATGCTTCAGTTTTCTTGTTTCATGCTAATGTTTAGCTTCCGGTTGAATTTGGAGAAAGAATAACTTCTTCTTCCACTGATGGTTCAGACGATGAGCTCGTAGTATTCACATTATCTTAAAAATGTTTTAAAGAATTACAATAATTTTTATGCTTTTTCTTCCTTTATCAGATCTGAATTGATCCAAACAAATTTTACATTTCTCATTTGAATATTCTGACATCTGGTTCAAACTACGGTAGAAAATTTATTAAATCAAACATTTTAGTATAATTGCACGAATTAATTCATATTAATTTTTCTAAGTAATTTATGCGAATTATTTATCCCTTCTAAAAATATTCTTACCACATCTAAAATATTTTGATTGTATTTTTGATCTGCCAATTGCTTCTCTGAAAAATGGTATTTTATTACATTAACATATGTGAAATAAACTATAGCAATTTAATTCTGGAATAGTCTTTACAGTGTAAACGAATTACCGTAATGAGAGATCTCGGACAACATCTTCATTTATTTTCCGAAAACTACTCGTCGTTAAATGACGCACAATTTTCGGATTATAACATTTTGGATCGGAAACCATTCGAACAAGAAAGGAACGTTTCTGTGATAATGTCGCCTGCTCTTTTCGTTTCAAAATTTCATTTTTGTCAACAATCTTTTGCTCGGATTGCTAAAATTTTGTTTTTTGATAATAATAAAACAAAGTATTTGCAAAACTTTTTCTTCTTCTTTTTTTAAAATTATTAGACAAAGTAAACTAAAATAAGACTCAATTCTCCAACCCATTCTTGTTTCTCTTCCGTCGTTTCCAATTCGTCATCTTCAGCAAGTGGACATGAAGCCGAATTTTCTGCAAAACTTTTAACTTCTTAGGCGATGCACGTTTAAAGCTGTAACAGCTTTTTGAGCAATAGTTTAAAAACTATTCTTTTTCTTTTATTGCTTTATCGCAAGACATTTCTATGCCTCATTTCTTCCTTTTCATTCAATCTATGGACAATTCAGGTGCTGCTAAATTGTTCATGAATGTTTATTTAGAGCAATAAATTATTTTATCGCTTATAATGCATCCAACATTTTAAGAAAGCTAAATTTTGATTAATTTTGATATGATTTAACTAAAAAGAGAATTATTTAATTAAAAATCTTAATTAAAAAGAATAATTTTTAGCACTTATTCATATATAATTAGTTGATTTCCGGATATTTGAAGTTTTTTTTGTGGAAATAATTATAATATAAATTTAAAGTTTGCGTCTATTTAACGTGAAGCAAAATAAAAGAATGAAAGTGATACGAAAGATATGTCGAGCTGTTTGTGAAATGAAATCGTAAGCAACTTGAATGTCCTTCTCGGTGGCATGTTCAGCGCAAACACAGAAACGAATCACGAAACGTCCATTCAACGATGCTGGCACCATATGAATACGTCCAGAAGAATTTAATCTTCAATTATTTATGTTAAAATATTAAAATATCAGAACATTTGAACAATAGTAAAATTTTGATAGCAATCTAATCCTATCGATTTGATTCTGAGTTTCTTTCAAAAAAAGCTCTTTCCTGGAATTTACACTTCTTTTCGCTTTTATAGCAAAAAATTGCAACTATAATGAAATTTGCAAACTTGGTAAGAAGTTCTTGATTCATTTCTTCCGAAGCAATCATACGAAAACAAACTAAACCAAGGATTACATCACCAACAATTTCAAAAATATTGTCTGCCCGTATCAGCTGTTCAAATAATTTTGCCAGACGACAGTGCTACAAGTATAGAAAAGGATCTTGTCAAATTTAAATATCAATTTTTAACATCCTATTAGCTGAAATTCACGAGAAAAACGAGATCGGAATATCTAAAACTTTTTTTCTACTAAAACAACCATAAGTTTTTTTTTGTGTCAGATATTTTAACTTAGTCAACTTTTACAGGATTCATCTCTGAAGCTGTTCTTTTTCATAGACTTTCACATAATGATAAATTTTTTCTCCAATTCTCTTCTGCGCAACTTTAATTCGTCCTTTTGCCCTCTAACCGCAAATAATAAAAGGTCAGGAAGTGCAGTCATGTTAAGCCAAACGATTTCGGCTATGAAAATATGAAAAAGTATCAAACCCTGCGAATATAGTCTTGCAATCCTTCAACACCATAAACTCGAATCACAAACCACAATTTCAGCGATCGAAAACGACGACTGAGTGGTACACCCCAATGGCGATAGTCAATTGCTTTGTCTAAACTTTAATTTAAAAAAAAAACAACAACAAAACAAATGTCAGTGATTTAAGACCTCAAAAAGAAGAGAAGAATCTTCCGGATAGTGTAAGGTTAGAACAGAAAAACTCAACATTCTTATCAGTAACTGTGTCAAGATTTTCCAGGATATAATAAGCTGATGAAATAAGAAAAAAATTTGATAAAATCGAATTTTCGAGAAATACTGAAATTTCAGAATTTGTTACAAAAAATGAATACCTGTCCAGCTGTGCTGTAAATATAGCGGATCAACGACTAAAGCTTGCGTTAGTTTGTAGCGATCTTTTACCCTAGAAATCATTTTGTAAAATGTTTGTTGAAGAAATCAAGGAGGTATCGAAATATGATATGAAGAGTGTCAGATAAAAGTGCAATATTTTGCAAATGATACAAAAAATACAAATCTTTTTCGAAATTAAAATTTACGAATAACCAGAAAATTAATTTGAAAAATTTAATTATCTTTAGCGCGGATTTTTGATGAAAAAAGATTTTTTATGATAGATATTTCAAAAAAATTTATTAAATACTTATAAAATTACCACATTGTGGAACAATCAAAGTTGATTAGCATGAATTTATTAGGATTGGTATTGAAACTCATTGCATATTCAATTCCTTCCATCAGTGGCCGGAATTCTGGACAAATCATCGCACTTCCGCCATATGCACCATCAACATGCAACCACAAATCATTTTCCTGACAGACGGGACCAATTTCAGAAAGGACATCAAAGGAGCAGCATGATGTTGTGCCAAGGGTAGTGGACACGAAAAATGGTATCAGGCCAAGATTACGATCTTCCTAAAATTTTCACGATTAGTTTAATATAAAAAAGAAAGAGCAAGCATTATAGATAAGACATAATTAATTCAGTGAACTGAAAAATTGAGGAAATCTTGACGGCTGTCTTCAATTCCGATAATTCAATTAATTAATTTGGAGAATATAAAATGCGGAACTAAGTGCTTTAATTACTTAGAAATATTGAACTAGCACATACTTCTATTGCCAAACGTAGTGTTTGACCTCGTAGACGAAACTTTGCATCAGTGTCCAAAATTTTCAATTTAACCATTCCAATCATGCAAGCTTTTTCGACTGATGAATGCGCCTAAAAATCATTTCATGGATCCCTCAAAATCAAAAAAGTGCCTAAAAACACTATTGAAAATATTTTCTAAATTATCATATCAATCGCCAATCCATACTGAATTGTTCATTTATTGTTAAATTTGTTAAAAATTCAATTTAAGTGAACCGCTAAGGGAAGAAAATGGATCGGTTACTTCTTTAGAACAGTATGCGACTAATTTTGATAGTAAGAGTCCTTCTTCGACAAATGGAAAACGTTGTCTGAGTTCTTTGAGCACTTCAAATCGTGCTGCTAATAGCGAAACAAAATTGCATTCACTTGCAGAACCCTGAAATAATTACAAAAAAAGATTAAATTTCGAATTTTAGCTTTGGAGAGAGCAATTTCGCGAATTGATGCTAAAAAATAGTTCTAATTTGTTTAAAATATGATGTATGAATTGTTAATATAATCGTTTCCTTTTATTTAAATAAGATAGTGGCATCTGTCCGGAATAAGCTTTACCTGTATGACACCGCCACCTTTTCCATTTTCGGTGAATGGCAAAAAAGCATCTGGTAGACCGATCATTCGGCCAAGCCAATCCAACATGATTATTTCTAATTCTGTCATTGCAGGGCATGCGGCCTGGAAAAAATTAGTGATTCTGATAAACTTTTCCTTATATTTTTAAGAGCAAATGAAACGGTGTGAAAATAAAATTCACCCAGGAAAAGCCGACTGCACCGATAGCATCTGAAATCATATCAGCCAAAAGGTTGGGAAAAGCATTTCCAGCTGGGAAGTAAGCATGAAATCGAGGATGTTGCCAATGGGTAATCTAAAAATACCTTCAAAGATTTCTTTGAAATATGGATTTATTCTTTCTACCTTTATAGCATAAATTTTTTTTGGCTGATATATGGATATATTTTTTTAACTTTCTCTCCTATTTAAATCTTCAAGCTAACTCTCACTGCGGTTACACACAAATCCTTCCCGATTAATAATTTTTTATATTTAGTTTTAAAATAGGTTCAAATAACATCAATTTTAACTTTACCCCAGGCATAATATATCTATCGAAATCATTAATAACATCCTCAAATGGTTCCGCATGTTGAGGTGCCACATCAGGTAATAGATTACGTAGATATCCGGGTTCGATAGCTGGCACCACACGTCTCTTTTGTATATTTTCAATATAATCCGCAATATAATCTACTACTTCTTTACCATACTTCCGAAATTCGGTACTACTCATACCGCCCGTTTCTGGAATAAAATAAATGATGACATTTTGCATAAAGTTATTTATTGCCTCAAGTACAAATTAAAACTTAGAAGATTACTATGTTAACAAATAATTCTATGGACATTTGTATATATACTTACTCTTTGACATTTTGGTTTCCATCTATGAATTGGAATATATATTCACTCTCACAAATTCCTGAATTCAACAATGGAACAATAGCCAAACAAGAACAAAAGTTGATTAATTGAGTACAAGAATAAAATAAATTCGAATCAAGTCGCTTTCAATTTATTAAATCTACTACTCGTTTCTCGGCTTAATTAAAATAGTAAGAAGGCATCATAGAAAAAATGTGAAGAAAAGTGTATTTGCATTAACGTCAGCAAATTAAATATATACTCATCGCACATTTGTTTGTGACAGGTATTTGATTGCAATTCCTCCTCAAAAACATTTTGACATCTTTATCAAATTTTCAATTGATTTCTATCCTCTGGAAAAGCTAAAAGAAGCGCTAAAAAAAGATAAATATGTATACGTAGTGAGCTTTCTTCTAGAACTTAAATTAAAATGCAAAAAGAAATATATTAAAAACTTCATGTGAGTGATTAACTTGATCATTTGATATTCCAGTGCTTTTCACACAAATCTGTAATTTTTGCGACCCAAAAAATAAGATTAGCGTGAATCGATTTTAGAATAATTATATTCAATATGAGATTAAATCTCAAAATAACATCATAATAAATTGTCAAAAAGTTCTAAATGAAAGATGCAGAGATTGTTTTCCATTTATAATTAATATATTATTGACCTGAATTAATGTCAAATGCAATACTTTGATGTTTAGCTGAGCAAGCAAAAACCTTTATCTTTTTAGAAAAACATTTAAAATAAGCGATTGACATTTGAAGGATGAAAGTTTTCGATGTCATTTTATCAGGAAATTCTTTTATTTCTAATTAAAACAAATCTGAATAACTACAGTAAGGATTGTAAATTCCTACAAAAGGATGAATATGTCAATTTTTTGAAAGAGCTTTTATGCTAAATATGAGTAACAATTTATCTTTTTCTTCTCTCTTGCTTTACAAATTAAAAATTTTTTTGCTCTTACTTTTTACTCTTTAAAGTTAAAAACTTAACATATTTTAAATATACTACTCTGATTTAAAAAAGATTATTATTTCCTGCCAGTATAAGGGTTGTGATGCTTAAATGATTACGTAGTAAATTCAAAAAAAAACATATTTAAGATGCTACGCAAAAATATTTGAATTACCATAAGTGTAATCGATCTATCTCAAAATATATGCCAAAGTTTGGCACAATTTAAATAGATCGATTACAAAAATATGTATAATAATTACTTCAAGATATTTAGTAATCATGCAAGAATTCTTAAAAAAAGAAATGAATACTTCGAATAGTGCCTTTTGTTTCAAAAATTGCGATGCGATGTTTTTACTTCCAAAGTTCAGGTATATTTTCAAATAAAATTAACAACAGTTAAAATGATTTACTTCAATATTATCGTTCAGTATTTTTAAATTGAAATCATTTTATGCGCAGAATTTTGAACAAATTTAATCAACTTGGATGATGTTTATGAGAAGAGTGAATGTTTAAAATCGATCCATCCTTCGAAATTTTCCTCTTTTTTTCTTCACCAAAAGAATGCTTAAAATGCTATTAAAAATGCTAAAACTAATTACTTAATAAAATCTTACTAGTACTTCCTTTAAATTTTGTAATACAATCAAAGTATACAATGCTTGATATGTTGAACTTAAGCGCTTGGAAATTCATTGTCACAAAGAAAGATTTAAGATTTCATTCGTATTCCATTCCAGTAAATCAGTTTCTCTCTCATTAAGTTTTAAAAAAGATGCATCGTTTCAGTTGGACTTATTAAATTATATCTGACAATACTCATTTTTGTTTATTCGGAATTAATTAAGATGCATAAAACGATTCTATTTACTTTCATTACTGATATCTCGATAATAGAGTTTAACAAATCTGTAAAAAGTCGACAATAGATTTTTGAACCTTGCTTAAAAGTGATGTTGTAATGAACAGGATGAAAAATCCACCAAAATTTATTTCACAATAGAATTTAAAACATCTTGATATGAAAATAACAATGTTGAAATATCATATCTAACATATTCCATTAATACTCAATATCTGTAGCAATCAGTGGCCACATTATCCGCACAAAAAATAAAATTTAAATCCGAGAAAAAATTTATTAAAAAGGATAACAAATTTGTTGCTTTAATAAACAATGCAATAAAAATGTGAGTGCAAATTGGTAATTTAAAAGTTGAAAAATATTCAAACATTGTTGAATAATGCACGCAAATTTTTTCAAAATATTCGCAAATTTTGAACAATTAAAAAATGTAAAATGTATAAGATTGTTAGATTTATCGGACCATTTTTCGTCCTCTTTTTGTTTCGTTTAATCAATGAATTAATTTAAACTTCAAACTATCTTCTAAATTCTGAATTTCATCCGTTCGATGTTCCCTCTGCAAAGCGGGAATGAATGTTGTCATCCGATAGAACGGGAATGGCCATCACTGGGAAGTAGAATCGGTGGAAGTTGCAATTTTTTAGAATTGAATGAGGCGAAAAGTATAATTATTTTTTCCTTTTCCTCAAAAAATGTTTAAAGCAGATGGGGACAATATTTCCATCTGCCAAAAGTTATCGGTTACTTTATTTCTATCATCTTCTCTCTCTAACAGAATGTAAGTAAATCTAAAATTGCGCCTAATAAATAAAGTCCTTGCAACATGCATAATGAAAAATTGTAACTATGAAGTTGGCATATTGCTACGACATTATTCAAGAAAATATTTTTCAAATAAATCGAGAAATTAAATTAATTTCAAATAATATATTTTGCATCACTAAGCTAATTAAAAGACTAGCTTTCATTCTTGCTTTGATTGCTTGTGTTTTTGATCAGATGAGATAAAGCTTCAAGCACTGGAATTTGTCACAAAAACAGATTGTAACAGTGTACTGTACCAAAAATCTGATTAAAATTTGTTAATTCTGCAAACTTAAATATATTTCTTCATTTGCTCAATTTTGTTCTACTAAAATTCTACATTAATTTCACGATCATTTCATAGAAAAATGATATGTAATTCGGAAGTATTCATGATGATTTTGCACAACTTAATAAATAATTGCATTGTTGCATGTAAGTTTTTTGCGTTGTCTGATTAATGTAGCACTTGTGGAATGATTTTACGATGAGTTGTTGCATTTTATAGTTTAATGACAATTCTTACTATTTCAGTTGTTCCAGGAAATTTGATTCTCACAGCTTTATGCATAAAATGGAAGGAGAATTTTTTTAGCAATCATTAATTTACTTAAAAACTTCTCAATACTTAAAAATAATGCCATAGGCAGCACCGTTTTACTTTTTATGAAATTATGATTAATAAAGCCTGGTGATGGCATTGTTTTGAAATATGACAACTTTGTATTAATTGACTGTTAGTGCAATTTTTGTCAGTGAGTGGCACGGAAAGATAAAATGAATAACTACAAATAATGCAGCAAAAGTAAAAAATCAATGTAAAGTAAGATTTTTTTTTATTTATAAAAGATGAGAGAAAGGTTTGTTATGATTTTTGTGATTTAATAGATGCATTTAAAACAAAAGCACAGCTTTTCTTTCTATAAATCTTCGACGTTGTCGGCATTAAATTGTACCGAAATACAGTACACTGTATGATATATATATCCAGCAGATATTTTTTGCAAATTATCATTTTAAGGAAATAAATATTAATAGCATAAATGAAGTTATATTAAACTGTGAGTTTGAGATGTTCAACTTCCACACGCACAATCAGTTCTGAAAGATAATCGAGCATTGGCCTTCCCATTTTACTCACTTCAACACAGACATAACCTCTTCCACTCAATACCACACCTAAATGATCAAACATCATCGTTGAAAGCACACACACATACACACACATACATACACATATATACACATACACACACATACACACATACACATACACACA
>UPTC01000695.1:0-20612 GCA_900537255.1 Acanthocheilonema viteae | reverse complement strand
GCTAAATGGTTGAATGAGGTAGGATTGTGAAAGACGATGGTGACGATAATTGATGTGAAGATCGTAAAAAGCTTAAGCTATCCAAATCCGTTAACTGAATGTGAAGAGTGATTGGAAGACTGCCCTGCAAAAAAGAAAAAAAAACTTCCTCTTTATAAAAATCTAGACTATTTATGTGGTTTGAAATAGAGGATGTTGAGTAAAGATCGAGATGAACTACTGAGCAGTTAATAATTGCATCAGAATGTGGAAATACTCTCGAATCATTATTAGTAGCAATTTTAATGACTTTCCAATATTTGTGCATGGCTCTGCCAGTTAATGCTCAGCATCGATAGTTAAACTGTGAAATGAGTACCATTAGTAGCATCGATTAGGTTTGAAATGAGTGACATTAGTGATATGAAAAACGAAAGGAATTGGTGGATTAAAGATTATGCTATGATGAAAAGATCCATCTCTTCCGAGATTACTACAACATAAACAAAGATTGTGAAATTTGAATATCTCAACTAATGGCAATTTTCTTTCGGTTAATCCGATATATAATTTGTTCAAATGTTTTATAGTATTTTCTTTATTTGCTATGAAGAACTTATTGTTATGTAACTGTTTGAACCATATCAGTTTACTAAATATATGGAGTTAAAAAAGAAATGCACACTCAATCGTTTATATTACTTTTGTGATCTCTTATAAACATTTTCATGCTGGGCTGAAACTCCTTTACGCTAATCCTGTCCACTAGTTGAGGCAGCAAATTTATACAAGATCTTTTCGCTACTATCATTGGAAACTTAATATAAAAAAGACAAATAATTACAAATTTGATTGATTTCTGTTACGCAAATGCTGGATTAGCTTATCATTTCTGAAGATAGGGAGTTTTTACTTTTATTCTTTCTATGAGGTGTTTTTTGCAGCGATAATGTGAGTCGATTGATGCTTTTTCTCTTTGAAAAGGAAAAATAACATAGGTGCTGGGATCAATTCGCCAGATATAAACAATTTTCATACAAAGGTTAAGGAATAAAGTAATGATTTTGCAAGAAATTCCTGATTTACTTAAAGTGACACAAAATTTGCTATAAAAGTCAGAAAATATATTCAGAAATATTGGGAGAATTACTATAAAAATATGCCAGATTTGATAAAAATTTATTAAAAGGTCAAATTGTAGATGAGATTTCCTTTTTTGTTTGACATATAAAAAATGATCTGTAACATACAAATATGTTTTCTAAAGGCATTTGGAAATTATGCTAATTCTGCTTAAATGAGTTAATAGTCGTAATTCGAGTTTTCATAATATGAAATTTCAAATTTACTTATTTTGATTCCCATCGAAAAAAAAAATTTGGAATCGTCTTAATTTTAAGAAAGCATTCACACTTCAAAAACAATGTTATCATTCCTTTTCAGTTATTTCTCCCATTTTCTTTTCTTTTCAATCTACTTTTTTTCAATTTGTTTGTTTACTTATATCGACTAAATAGCTAATAATTCGGCCGAAATCTGTAGTAAAAATGTTTACAAAATTTAAAATTTATCCCTTCATTATTCTTCCCTTTAATGAATTCATTAGCTTACATACTCTATCCTTTTTTACATATTCACTTATTTATCTTTCTTATACCACTAATTTCATCCCATATTTTATAAATAACATCTGTAAGCTTACTTTACATTATTATTGATACCTCTCGCATAAAGCATTCATCAGTCTATATTACTGATAACAATCGCAATTTATTGTCCATCTACGACGCTTATCACTATTACTGATATATTTTGTTCACTGTCAACCATAACAAACAGTATATTGGTTGTGTGAATTATATTGGTCGAATTATAAAATGCTGGAATTTTGATAAAAATGTGACAATTATCACTTGAACACCTTTTGTTGATCGGTTCACTTTCATCATTATCACCTAGTAATTGCAAAAATTTTCTCACTTCATTTACTTCAAGTTTACATTTTAATTGTCATGGTAGTGAAAATAAGTCATACTTATGGATTATAGGAACAAATTATGCCTATGGACTTCAAAAATTTTTTAATTTTAAAAATTAAAATTGATAGAGAATAGGTGCTATTTTTACAACGGTCGAATGGTGATAATGTCACACTATGATTATACAATGGCTAAATTATGTTTAATTTGCGGCGAAATTTAAAGAATTTTATTCATATCCAAATTAATTAACAATAAAGGCTTATAACAACAAAGAGGTAAAAAAAGTGTAACTTACAATTCTGAAGTTAATAAATATGTAAAAGAATCTCATAATTCACTGATAATAGTGCGAAATGAATTCCAAAATTCGACAATGTCACATTTTTATGTTATGTTCGTGATTTGTAAAAATAAAAATAATTTAAGAAAAAATTAAACTTAAAAAATTATATCATTAAAAAATTATTCAATAGTAATGGGAAAGACACTTGTTTTTTTGGAAAAGTTCATTTCATCTTGCATAAAAGGAATTATTATTGTTATTATTATATTCGATTATTATTATTATTATTATTGTTATTATTATTAATTATTATTATTATTGTTTTGTTATGGTTTTGTTATTGTTTTTCTATTGTTTTGTTAATCATTATTATTATTGTAATATTGTTGTTACTATTATTATTATTATTGTTGTTACCATTACTACCATTAATCAGTATTTGTTTTAGTATTATTGTGTTCAACATTATTGTTATCAATTATTAATTTTGCGAATTCACTAAATTTTAAAATAAATGTGTATAGAAGATAAAATTTAATAAATTTATTGGATAATCGATATGAATGAAAATATATTTATGAATATTTTTGATTAACTTGACGCATTTAACGTCAACGAGGCTCTATGAACGGAAGAAAATATAATGCCTCGTCGCTAAGCAACATTTTCATTTCATCCCAATGTAATAACATATCCGATTCTTTACTTTAAGCAAAATTATTTTCAGTTAAATAGAGAAAAGGGTTATATCAGTTTGACTACTTTTGAGAAAATCAATATCATTTATAGAATTAATGCAAATAAATTATTTGTTTAATTTTTTAGAGTAAAATTACTGATTAAAATAAGCATTAATTAGATTTTATAATGCAGCTTATCAATGTAATATGATATAATGCACGACAAGTAATGATAATTGTTATGAAGTAAAGAGATTAATGAAATAAGTAGAAAAGAATGATATGCGTCTGTATGCTTGAATAATTTTCACATTAAGATAATTGTGGATAATATAAATAAATTAGTCTTGTCAATTATCAATTAAATTATAAATAATCCATTAAATATTTTTGCAGTTTCTGTCACATTTTAGTTTTGAAGAAAAGATGAATTCATTTTATCAATCTTTTGCTTATCATTTAGAGTTTGATGCTTAAAATCTTCTGTTGACTTCAACACATACACACATGCACACATGCATGGACATACGCACATACGTAAAAAAAAAATGAAAAGGAATGAATGAATGGAAAGGCATTATGCCAAATTCCATTGGCAAAAATAGCAACTACAAGTAAAAGGGCCTAAGACTATGAGACTGCTTTTAGGCCTGATGGAACCTCCTCCTGTGCTCTCTTGTCTGACATCCCTGTCAATTGATTACGTGAAGTAAAGGGAATAATTTTAGAATATTACGCAGGGAAACATTTCAGCATGCCACATGAATAATAGTAATGCTATTATTGCTATTGTTATCGTTGCTGCTATTACTTACTAATGTTTGTAATGAAGCATAAATAATCAGGTTGGATATTACTTACTAATATTTGTAATGAAGTATAAATAATCAAATTAGAAATTGTATTCCTTTGCAGCATCAAAATAAATATCAGTCAATGAAATATCAATCATTATATGCGTAAAACTAAAATTATCAGTGAGAGCATAGAATTATTGATTCAAAATGATATATTTTACACAAATATTGAAAAAAGAAGGGAATGAAAAAAGGGAAATTGTATGTGAATAATAATTATGAAAGTGTAAAAGAAATGAACGAAATGAAAAAAAGAATCATAGCGAACATTTTCTTTTTTTATGTTATAGCACCTTTAATCTTCTTGTTCTTCCTTTTTTTTTGAAAATGATATATGACTAAAATTAAATAGGTAATAATTTTGCATTACTAATTCAATTATTATCATTTCAATACTTTTCGTTATAAAAAAATGGAAAAATTAACAATTTAGAATGTTACATAAAATTAAAAAATTCAATGGGATTTTATGGTAATTGCATTTGTTCTCGTAATGGTTTCTTCTCATCGGCTGAATTAACAAAATTTAATTCATTACTTTCTTCCATTCCACCGCCAAGTTTTTCAAGAAGTAAGTCATGAAGTCGGCAAAAATCTGGCTCATCATGCATGTCTTCCTCATCACAAAAACGTGCATGTTGTGGCCAACCAAGTGAATACGTTTTAAGTTCACGTGCACAACGTCTATCTTCAGCGTCATCTGTATCTCTCCTGTAACCAAAAGAAATATATAAATAAACCTAATTTTTTTTTTCTTTCAACTATAATTTATTTATATTGAAAATGGTAAAACGATATTACTGCGAGTAACTAATGGAAAAATACTTTTCTTCGTTTGATTAAATTATGGATTTCTAAAATAAAAAATGGAATTTCTCAACTTTTTCTCATAAATCATTCTGATTTGAAAGTTCCTTTTCAGCTGTTCCATTAAATTAATTCAATAACTTGTCAGTGGCAACTAAAAAATATCAAAAAATCCTACTATAATGAGCGATTTTTTTCTTTTACAAATTATCACTATGTGAAAACTTTTAAACAATTAAAATTAGGAAAATTCAATCAATGGAAATAAATTCGAAATAAGTGAATGAAATAATTATGATAATTTATTGGAATCAAACCAGCCAAAGAAACTTTTGATAGCACATTTGGGACATTTTACCAAAAAGTCTTTTGGACGAAGTATTTTGCCCTGATATTCTGTGATATTTATTGATGGTGCCTAAAATTTTACGGATTTCTTTTAATAAAATGATTGATTGGTATGAACAAAATGATAGCAAATATCAAATAAACATAAACATATGCAAAACATAAGTTAATAAATTTCATCCAATTTATATTTCATCCTTCTTTTATATTAATTGCTCTCTAATTAGCTTTTTAATTTTATTGTTACTTTAAACATTATGTAAAGTTAAAACTTTAATATATCTCTGTTTTTCGTTTTGAGTTGAACTAATTATTTCGTTATCAAATATATTTATTGTTATAAGAAATATATTAATTAGCATTAATTATTTTGTAAAATATGTCGTCTTGAACCTTATCAAATATTAATTTTAAATTACTAGATTCTAAAAAAATCATCAAGTACTCAAATATTCATTACTTTAGTATTGTTAATATTAATCATTGTTATAATCTTTGATAAGAAACTGACCACAATTGGAGTCGATTGCGTAATAGAGTTCTTAAGTCTTATATTATTTAGACCTGCACACTGAGGAAATTTTTCCAGCCTTGTATGGTTAAATAACAATACATTATCAGTTGATAAACATGGCAACTGAAAATTTTCACATTTATTCATTGACAAAAATTTTACATTGCAGCGGAAATAATCATATTCTTAATTTTTACTATTTGAAGTTATTTTTTGGCCATTTTGGTCAATTATTTCTGTTCATTTTGGCTTGCAGCAATTTTTGGTTCATAAATCAAAAAATAGATGTTAGCCAGATAAGATTATCAATTGGTAAGAAATGAAATGAAAGAGGTCAAAGGGAATATTTTGTGTTTTTTAGGAAAACTAATAGCAATGTTTGATAGACTCAAACAAATGTCAAATTTGATGTGATTGCTTTTCTTAGTTTAAACAAAAAAAGGAGGAAAAACTATTAATGTTAGTTTGTCAATAATTAAAGAAACCTCAATTTTTCTAATTTTTTTTATCGATTATCTTCTTTTTTTATCTATCTATTCGTTTGTTGTTGATCAATAATTAAAAGTTTGCTTAATAATTAAAATTTTTCATTGCTAATTCTCGTTTGCAAGTGCGCATACCACATCTACACGATCAACACATCGAAAATTTGTTGAAACACTTTCATGAAATCGTGAAATGAAAGCATAAGAATCGTCATCTTCACCGCAGCTAACCTAAATTTATTGAGTTATTTTCAATCGAAATTAATCCACACCATGACAACTTCTTTTTCACTAAGCTAATAAAATTCAAGCCATTCTAATTATTTCCATGTTTCCATCATTTCCATTCCGCAACACGCAAAGTAACAGTTTAATTGTAAAAATGTTGAATTGTGAAATGAAAATTTAAAGAATATGCCAGCTGTTCGAAAAAAACATTAGAATTAAATATGAAAATTTTGAATAAAATAGTATTATATAATTAGCTATATGTCGCATTTTGTGTATTTTATGAATATAAATAAGTAACGGAAATAATTTCACGTAATTAAAGTAAATTTAAGCGTTATCTAATAAGAATGATATTACAATAAATGAACAGAAATACAAACAGTTGAATATTCCCGTGATTTTTTATAAACGCATTCAATAAATGGTGCAACACTTTTCTTCTCATTCAAAATTTTATTCTCTTGTATAAGACGTCCAATTTCTGTCTGAAAATTATAACACAGCAAATTAAAATTACCATTTAATTTATTTTTAACAAAACCATCATTAAAAAAAAATTGTAACATAAAATTAAAATCATTAATTTATTAAAAAACTGTTGCTTAATTTATACAAAATTTAATGCATTTGATTTAATTTTATACAAAAAAATTGGTCAAATATTTGCAAAATATAAATGTAAATTTCATTAAAATGGATATTTTTGTTTGGGGAATAAAATATACATTTTTAATTTTTACTATTTTAATGTCATTTTTTTGCATAATTGGTCAAACTACTCATTGTTTAATGCATGATGCGTTAAAAGAGAAAAAAATTGGATAATTGATGAACTTGAAAAAAGAACTTTAAATTTTAATAAAAAAGAAATTAAAATTGAATTGAATTGGTTTAAATTGCTTACAGTTTTTGTGCCAATTAATTTGTAGAGCAATATTATTAAAATTGTCATTAACACTGCAAAGACGCATTCAAATCCAAAAAAGTAAAAGCACGGTTTTACACGGAACATATAGCGTAGCAAAAGATGTGTTCGAGATCGTCCGGCCTGGAAATCAGAAAACATCATATTGGAATTAATATGAAAATATTATTGAAAAGAAATTTGCTGAATAAATCTTAAAAAGTATTGGAAAATAAAAGTTTAGTTGCGATTAACAGATGTTGTTCTTATTCAATGCTTTTTTCGTCTAATTATTTGCATAATTTTAATAACATTATTAATTATTAATTGTTGTATTTAACATCACGTTGAAATGATGTTGTTAAGTTATCAAATGATACTGATTACGAATTTTTTTACGCTTCATACTATTTTTTTCTGCTAAAATTTGAATTGCATAAAATATGCAACAAACATAGACATGTGCTTTATTTATGGGAATAATGAAAAAATTTAATTCTATCGAAGGGGAAGAATAATTACTATAGTTTTTTTTTTTTCAAATTTTACAATGGAATTGTAACAAACACTAAAAGTATGTTTCAAAGTTACCGAATTGAACTGCATTAGCTGATATGGATAATATTTTGTTAATTTCAATAAAAATATGAATATGTTTGGAACACTGATAGCGATAATGATAACGATAATAGTAATAATAGTAAGTGGCTAACATTTCATGAATAATATTTAATAAGCAGAAGATAAACTGGAAGAATAACTTGAAAATAATGATCAGTTCTTCATTTAGTAAAGTAGTATGAAATGAACAAAAACGTACGAATCGAATAGTTTTGTCAACCATCGTGTCAACCACGGCTTACTATTTCTTACAATGAGCATTTTCTCCATTAATCACTTCGTTTTATAACAATTTTCATTTCATTGACTGAATATTAATTCTATTCAAATTAAATTTATTCGATTTTCCAAGATTCCTTAAATTTTGAATAAAATATTCTCGACTGTTATTAAAACAACGTCATAGGTCAAGTGGTAGTCTGACTTATGTTCTATTATTTTCTATATTTCTCGCATATTATTTCTACTTGAGTCTTCCATTTACGTCCAACTAACGTATTTTGATGTGAAGATCTGAAATTATATGTATTTATTATCAAAATTACTAACAAAAATTTGGAAGAAAATTTTGAATAATAAATATTTTTCGAATTTGATATTTGCGATTAAAGAAAATATATGCTTTTATGTTAGAATGATAATTCATAATTAAATTTGGTTTGGTATTTTAAGTTATAATTTGGAACGGACAATATGTTTTTACCAGTACAGTAATTCGTGAAGTAAATGAAATATCATAGCTTAGTACTCGAGAAATGATATTCCTTTTCAATGAGCAAAATTACGAAATATAAATGTAATGAAAATCGTAGAAAGTTACGACAAGAATTTGAGAATTTTCAGAAAAAAATTTCGTATGCAAAATATTTCTTCGAAAGCTGGAAAAAATGAAAAAATTTATTTAAAGGGATGCGCACAAATTCTATGCTTCAAATAACTTCTTATTTACTTATCTTAAAAACTTCATTGGCTTTGTTTCAATCCATTAAATTAGCTTATTCTTTCAAATTATATTAACAAACCCAATTTCATTGCATGACTAAAATTTTAAAATTGAATAATGCTGTAATCAATTACAAAATGCAACATTTGCTTGAATTATTGTTCCATGATATTTGGAAATTTTGCAAAAATTATATTTGACCAAGTTAAAATGTTTTCAAGCTTTCCAATAAAACATATACATAATCATCAATATTATATTAAAAGTAATAATTGCATTTTTCTAAGGTTTATCAAAAAAATCTTTTATTGCAATTCTTCTTATAAAAATACATATTTTCAAAAATGGGAAGATTTTTCTGCTGAATTTGCATTTCATTTATTTCATTTATTTCATTCTAGCATTTCACAATAAGTTTATTTTCATTATTTCTCGTTAATTTCTTTTTCTCTGATTGCTCAAATTTGAAAATCATTTGTTGTTATTATTTATTGACAGAAAAGTTATAATTCGTCAATTTCCTACTTTTCTATTCTCTAATAATACTTTCTAACTTATAAATCACCATAGTAAAGCGCACTTATCCACAAATTATCTGCTAATGTGTGTTGGGTAAATCAAAGGTTACGATGGTAAATGGTAATTAATGAATTTAATCATTTCACTCAAATGAATTGAATATTTTATAGTTTTATTGATAGTATGAAATTTGTCATTTCTCATAAAACTTTATAATTTCAGCAAATTTTTTTTCCTTTCTCCACAATTTTAATTAGTTCGTCATGAATGATCTAATTGCTAACAATACAATGAAGCCGATATATATTGAATAACTGGAAATTTTGACTACATAACAATAAATAAAAATTTGGTCCACAAATCATTGATAAATAATCAAATATATTGTAATTTTGATTACTATAATTTACTAGCAGAATTTTCAAAACATTAAATTTGATTTGAGGCATGCTTTTGTAATTGTTGATTTTTATAGGTTTATAACTGAAACAAGGAAAAAATATCATATATAATAAACAAATAATGAGACAAACAAGCATGCAAATTAATAAAATTAATACGCAAAAAAATAAATAAAACATGAGCCGATAAAATTTCTTAGTGGTAATATAATTTGTGAATAGGCTAAAAGCACAGCCTAAATATTTAGCTAATTAATTATTATTTTAAAAATTTCCAGAATTTTTACATGTTTCTTTGGCCATGCAATGTGATTTGTACTAATTAGATATTATAGATAGAATGAATTAATGAACTAAAGAGAGCAAGAAGAAATGATGGAAATAATTAAAATTTGTGTATGACAAATGGGTGAAATAAAAATATAGTTAGGAATTGAGATGGATAAACGATTTATTATAATATGTAATGATTTACGATTCCTATGATGTACTCTGTTATTCCAATAATAATAATAATAATAATAATAATAATAATAGCGACGAATTATTCTCTTTTACTTTTGTGTTTTAACTCTAAAAACATTGCCAATTTCTTATCCAAAACTTTTATTTGCATTTTGATTCGGTTTTTAAATGAAACATTCAAATTAGTAGCTGAAATGAATATATTAAATTAGATGCTCAAAACTGCATGAAGCAATTTTTAATCTTTTCAAATAAAAAAACTTGGAATGATGTAGTGATTTCATTTTTAGTCAATTAACTGATAGCTAATATGAAATAAACATTTATATTTGACTGTCGCAAATATATAGTGAAAGCAATGAATTCATTATTAAGTATGAGATTTCGGGTATGACACTTGATCAGTCCATTTCTCAGATATTAATTTAAGTTTGCATTAATTATCTGTTTTTTGGCGTTGACGGGTTTACAATAGTAATTGTCTTCACGAAGGATTGACATTTGACCTCTCCTACACCCTCCTAGCTGCTGACCATTGGTGCGAGACTAGGATGTTAATGTTGCATACAATATTGATGAGTGGCATAGAGAGATGATGGTGACGTAAACGTCGTTGAGGGGAGGAGTTGAAATGCGGTGGTGTTGCGGTCGTTTCATCCGCGATGTCCGTCCCATCTCTAATCGGCAGGATTGACCGCTGGACACTTTCGTCCACTGTGACTAAGTTTTCCTTTTATTAATGGCGATTGCAATATTATTATAGTTTGCTTTGTATATTGTTGTAGCAATTTCCTTACATTATTGTCGATCGGGTAAACTAACGGTTCAATTTTTTGTTCTTAATTTCATTTTCCTATAAAATTTGCTTACTGTTATAGCTAATTAATATGCGATGTGTGGTCCCAATTAATTTACGCAAGTGCTGTTACTTAAAAGGTCAAGTTCATTTGCAAATTCCTTTTTTCTTTCCGCTAACCTTTTCTATAATGTTATTTGCTTTTTGAAAATGTTATTCTCTGGTTACCTCATTTTCATACATCATCATTCTTTGCTTTTATCATCAGATCGCATCCTACTGCGAAATAAATTTTAAAATTTTCAAACTATCAGTTTGTAACATCCGGTCAATCAGAGTCCCAATTTAAATTGGAAGTCAGTGCACAGTTTGGAACTTGAAGTTTGACGTGGAAGATTTTGATGAAAAGTGAAAAATGGATTAATAGGCCTTTGATAGCTAAGTCTAATAGCATATTAAAAAAAATGGAGTGATAAGAACAAGAACAGAAATTGAAATAGGAATCGAGATGACCGATTGCAACAGTAAGCAGATTTTCTGCTGAACCAAAATACGAGAAGACTAACATCTGGCGCTGTTATTGGCTTCATGCATCTGTCGGATCGAATAATATCGTCTGCGATTTACAGCGCAGCCTTCAAAACTGAATGAAATTTTAAATTGATTTGTCAAGTGATGGTTAAATCGATTTGAATTCAAATTTATATCTGAATTTATTCATAGCTTTTGTTTCGAAATCAAATTCAACTGCACTTAATTGATCTCATATTATGAATATTTCCACAACTGAAAGGTTTAGAATGTTCGCCTCTGCTGCATCAAATTTACCTATGCAATTAAATGATCATATGGGTCAAATCATTAATTAAACATTAATAATTTAATAATTTCATCTGCTAGAGAAATTACACATTACAAAAATGTGTAGCCCAATGTATTTTATTTGAAGGTACTACAAAAGATAACGTAATATTTTGGATAACTAAATGGGATTATCATCCGTATCATTGCATGAAATAAAGCTTGAAAATTTGAAATGGTTCCTGTTATACCATATGCAAATTATTAATCATTTTTGTAGTTTATGAAAGAAATGGACCACCAATTAATATAATTACACCCCATATTTTACTGCGGTTATACTTTTTCATTTCACCGAAAGTAAATTATGATGCGAAGGAAAAGATGAAAATTGCGAAAATTGTTTTGTTTTGTTTTGTTTCCATTTCTTTTGGTCATTTTCTCCATTAATTTGATGAAAATATTCTTGTTCACTTTTTTTTTTACTTTGCACTTTCTTTTTTTCTCTCTTTTTTCAGAAATTATAGATAGTTTCACTTTTTCAAGGTTTATGCAAAAAGAGAGAGAGAGAGAGATGTAAACATTACTTCATTGATGAAGGTTATAAAAGTTTGGAAAAGCTTCAAAAAGTATTAAGCTGGTCGGAATAGACCAACCTCCATTTATTGTGATTGCTATTATTACTAATATTCCGTCTCTATGAAAAGATTTAAATCGTTTAATACATAACAAATTTTTCGTTCTATTATGCTGGCATACCATGAAAATAAGTAAATGACATATATTTAACGATTTAAATCTTCTTACGATAGTAAATATTGGTAGTAGTAATAATAGCAATATCAGAGAATATTGGTAGTAGTAATAATAGCAATATTCATTCATCTTATTTTATATCATATTTCAGTTTTTTCTTGATAATTTTTAATACTGTGATTTTTTTTTTTGTTCATCGGATTTATTCAAATATGATTTGTGTGATTAAATTAATTGAACTAAATAATTGAGATGTTTTGAATACGTCGTAAAATATTTCACCAATTTAATTGATATTTTCTTATCATCAATAACAATGACGATAAAATATTTTGTTAAAATAAAATAACAACTAACTAATGTACAGTAAAATGTACTTTAAGAATTTATTTTTCGTGCGTTCTTTTTTCTTCATATAATTAAACAAAATACAATAACTTCATTCGTTTATTCTTTTTTTGCTACAATTCATTTTCATTCATATTAGATCTATTTATTCATTTACTTTTTTGTCTGCCCCATTGAAATGAATATTGATAAAAGAAAGAATAAAAAAGCAAATTTTTTGTTACCATTTTTTCCCTATCGAATCTACTTTTTTTCTAAAAATGTGAAGTAACTAAGTCGAATTAAGTTATCATATCCTTTTATTTTATGCTAATCATTCTAAAATTAAAAGAATAATTAAATATTGTTTATTACAAATAATATATTTCAAATAATTGCGACAGTTGATGCTAGTCACTAAGCAACTGACGATTTCATATCTGTCTTATTGGTTCTTGATTCATTTATTTTAGGGATCTTTTTTTAATGAATAAAATGAAAATAAATGTTATCTTAATTCAAAGTTACTATGTTATGACATCTGCATGGTAGATATATGATATATCTTTACATTTCACGTGGTCAAAATCATCATTTTGAAATCAATTATTGCATGTTTTATGCTTTATTTCTATTTAAATTGTTAAAATTTTCAACCGGGCATTTAAGACATGAGAGATATTAATTATCTGAATAACTTTCTTTTAATTATTAAGTAAATTGAAAGTAATCCCAATAATTCTTTCATCAAACAAGAAAAAAACATTTATATCTCAATTGTTCACATTGTATGTAAATTGATTAAGACTTTCAATTTATTTTCTTAATTGTGAGCCTTGTCAAATGGTATGCAATAAATTTTATCAAATTTACCAATTATATAGATGAAATTAATTATTCCTCTGTTTTCTGATTAATAACGATTAACCGCTGTAATAGCTTGTAATTTTAGCCGATAATTGTGGAATGATTAGTGGTAGGTGTGAAGCGAATCGTATCACGGTGTGATGATATGCATAGGTTGTGTGTGTGTGTGTGTGTGTGTGTGTGTGTGTGTGTGTGTGTGTGTGTGTATAATAGCAGGATGTCTTATCAATTCTAGTGGGATAGGACAGAAAATATGTTCTTTGGACCTGTGACGAACACTAACTACCGTCTCTTCGGTGGTTTAAAATGTATGGAATGTATCGGCGATTGTCTGGTCCGTCCTATCTTTCTTCTCTCCTTTCATATGCACAGTTCCCTAAACTTTGTTCACCCTCTCTTCCCACTCATTTAATTTTCTTGTCTCAGAATTTTCCTCCTACTTTTCCTATTCTTTGAACAATCTCGATATGGTCAATATTGATTTTTCATTGCTTGTTTATTTATTTGTTTATTTATTTTTTTTATTTTTCCCATTTATTTTAATATACTCTATGCCAGAAATGAAGAAAAGTAATCGATGATTTCATTTATTGTTTGTTGATTTTTTTTTTGCTTTTACATTCCTCCGCTTATTCATTTACTATGTGTGTTTGATCTAAATATTATACGTTCGAATGAGTTTTGATTTAAAAATTTTGAATAAATTGAAATATCTACTGCTATGATCTTCATCAAGCTAAAGTTGCAAAGCTCTGTGAATTATTCATTTATGATTGAATGAAAAGTTGGTGTATGGCACGTGATGAATAATAGATTTTTTTTTGAAATTCTCTCGGTGATTTTCTCTTTTCTAACCCTTATTTACATTTACTTATTCAAATATCATTAGTTTGACATCAGTAACTTTCAGTTTGTCTCAAATATTTTTATAGAGTTAAATAACGATACTATTTATTATAATGAAAAGAATTGACAAACTTTTATATCAAAATTTGCTGAATAATTTCGCGAAAGAACATAAATTTATTTTCCTCATAACTATTTGTTTCCAAAATGGTAGGAAACATGCACCTCTGGAACTATTCTTATTGTTTTGGAAGCAAATAAATAGTTGTCGAAGTTCAAAAGCAGAAAGAAAAAAATCATCCACTAATAATAAATGTTAAGTTTTGACATAATACCAATGAATGAATTGAAAGAAACAAAATATTTTAATTTTAATTTTCAAAAACGAATTGATATTCGACCAATGTCATGTTCTTTTTTCTTTTTTGCTAACAAGATAGAAGAATTCAGTAGCAGCTGTTTAGCAGCAACGAAATTTTTTCTTTTTATTGCTTTTTTTACAAGTTTCATTTCTTTTCTTTGCTGTCAATACATTTCAAATAATTCTTAAATTTAAGAGAAATAAAATGAAAAATAAAAAAAAATAAACGGAGATAAGATGGATTAGAAGTGCGGCACATTTTTTTGCTTTTTTAAGATCTTTCCCTTTTGTTTTTCCATCCCTCTTCTGTTTCCTTTCTCCCGCTTTTCTCCTTGATTATTTACTCTGGGAAAGCATTATATAATATTACTGTTGTTACCCTTCTACAATATTTTCATATCATTCGTTCATTTTCGTACTAAGATATGAAAGGAAAACATTAAAAAGAGGGAAAAATATTGTTACGAATTGGTGTCAGGTGGTTTAGCAATTTACAAATTTATCATTCCCTTTCAACTATATGCATTATATTTTCTTTTTTTTTTCTTCCCTCATCTTTATGTTTTGTTTAGCTAGCTGATTATTTCTGACTTTTAGCATTTTCCAAATATATACTTCAGAGGGACTTTATTGATGTAGGGTCAACTCGTAAACGAAATCCGATCTGATCAAAAGACAGCCAACCCAAATTGTGAAGCAATATTAGCCATGAAGAAATGAATAATGATGATGATAACTGCTTTTTCCGTCGTTCTTCAATCAGATTTAAGATGGAATTGTTGTTGTAGGTTGGCTAAGACCATTGAAAGGTCTTACTAGTAAAAAAGAGAAAAAGGATTTTTCGGAGATAAAGAGAGGCTATTATAAAACAAAATTAAAATGCGGCTTATGTCATACTTTGAAAAACCTCTCTCTCTCTTTCTGTCTTTTCTTCATGATAACTTTTTAAAATGATGGCGGAAAAAGATGAAACACGCGGATAGAAAGATTTGAAATGATTCCCTTTTTTTGCATAGCATGCGTTAAAATGGCAATTTGGCGAGGGTAATTTTGAGACGCACATCAATAGAGATAAAATTTATAGGTTTTTCATTTTTTAAAGAGATTCAGGCAGACAGAGAGAGAGAGAGAGAGGGAAAGGAGTAGGGGTAGAAAAAAGGGGCACTTGAAATCTTCATTCCACTTCTTTCATCCATCGGTTTTTTGCTTTCTTCTCGTCCATCAATTCAACTTCCTCTTTTTTCCGCCCTCCTCTCCTCCTCTTTTTTAATACAAGCATTCAATCAAGTCTAAAAATACGAATGCTTTTTATCGAAAGCATTTTTTTTAGATATTTGAATCTACAATAAGCTAATGAGAGTGGGTGTATGTAAAGTGGGGTTTGTTCTCAACACAGAATATGCGTTGAAAAGTGTTTTTATAAAAGCTTCTTTGTGGTTAGCATAATGGAAATGATAATGATGGTGATTATGGTAGCAATGGCGCATATCAACGTTTTCCAGATTGGCAGGATAAGATATCAAATGAGATGAAAAGAGCCGAAAGTTCAAATTATAAATTGCTTCACCGTTATCATTAATTTTCCTTATCATTAAAACAATTTCTTGCGAACAAACCAATACTAATTGTAAAAGAAAAGAAAACAAAAAAATACATGCACACATTCCTCTGAATGGTTAAAACCAAATATATCTTCGATAATTTTATTCGATACATGTCGGAGTCAGAAATCATTTTCTCACTTCAACAATTCATTTAAATGAAATGTAAACAGGAGAAAAAAATTAATGAAAGGACATATAAATAGTTTTTTATATTTCCATATATCTTTTTTTTATATTTCTATATGTCAGCGTAAAGCTTTCCTAAAGTACACATTTTTTTTTTAAATAATAAGCAAAAAAAGAAAATCAATCAAAAAAGAAAGAAAAATTTGTCATCATCTAATCGAAATAAAACTTTATTATTCCGAGTCAAAAACAACGAAACAAATAATAGAAGCGTCCATTTTCTTAGTTATCATTTTGATTTAATTTGTTTCCTGCATTTATACTGTACAGGAAATATTTCATTTAATTCGTGAAATAGTCGTAAAGCTAAAGGAGCAGCTGCTTTCAGGCGATGATGATAGCGGTATTTATTATTAAGCAGATGCTGTTACTAATGAAACGAATAGTTAATTATCTATATCCTGCTAATAAATTAATCCTACAAAATAGTAATAGTAATACTGGTAGTAATAAGTAATAATAGCAATAGGGGTAGTGGTAATGTTGTGGTTAACATAAAGATATGAAATTAAAAAGATAATTTTTTTCGATATGTTAATTTATCTAGTAATTTTTGCAATTTATCAACTTAATATATTTATCACTGTATACTATATACCAAGTAAATATATTTATCAGTACATTAAATTGATCGGATCGGTATGTTACAATATGCGAAGTGTCATCCGCGTGTCATTATGAGTAAATGAGCGAAATCGTTATCTAATGATGATTACTTTCACGATCAATTCTTCCAATATGTTTTAAATTGCATAGATATCAAACTATTTCATCAATTGACGAAGCTTATCTGTCACCTTCCAAACATTTCATCACTGTGATAAAATAGTGTAAAATTTGAACATCAAATTCCAGTAATATAAGCTAACAATTGGATAATGTTAAAAGGTGCAATATTTTATGTAGATTAATGTAAATTTTTCATTTATTTTGCATAATTATTGTGTATTTTCATCATAATCTATTATCAAATTTCATACATTAATGATTAATAATGTTTAAATATTACAATATTAGTCATTAACCCTAATATCATATTGTTTGATTGAAAGCTTTTTTTGCTTATCAGTTATTTTCAATAATTTCTACCATACTTATCATATACTTAAATATTTTATTTTAAATATCCTTCACTGATATTTTATTTGATTTGATACAAGAATCATAATTACAGTTGATGTGAAATGTTATGATTAAAGATGATATATGCATCATTTTTGTTTCGCTGTTCCGGTCGATATAATATTGCCAGCTGTAGTTCCGACGTTTTTGAACGAACGATTAATAGTTGATCTGACATAATAGTAATATTAATAATACTGGAAATATTATTGGTACCATTATTTTGCAGTGATAATACTAACGATCAGTGAATACTGTCAATTGTAATTTGTGAATTTCCAATCGAATTTTAACATGAAACTGGTTTTGTTTATAACATATTACATACTTCTTTTTTCTTTGTCTTACACCTACTAACGGTAACCAAATTTAAATTTAACGGGTAAGATAAACGGAAACAATTGATTTGGGGGGAAGGGGAGGGAGGAGAGCATACAATTAACTATCCAATTTATAACTCTATCTCATCTTATTTATAAAATCCTGATGATTTTGTTAAAGATAAAATTAATATTGGTTATTCGTTCCTCACAGTCCACAGTTCATTAAATTCATTTGAATTTTCAAAAATTTATTATGAAGCTTAAATTGAAATTTTTTTTCAAATATTATCATTTCGTTACAATAATACCAATTATCATTGACAAAAAAATGATTGTTGAAAATGTTAGTTATCATTTCAACTAATTAAATTTCTTTATTATAACCGTTACTTCAAAGTATGATTGAATATTTGACAGACTGGCTAAATCAAAGTAAAAAAAAAGCTTGTAACTGTTTGATTAGTTTGAATAAGTAAGTTTTTAAATGTCATTAATTTTAGCGTAATTTAAAATTTGCACATTATTAAAGATAAAATGGAGACATTTATGCTAGCTTATTTCACATAAACTAAAGTATATGACATATGATATAAAAAGAAATTAAACTTTATGCTATGCAAATGTCTTATCAAATTTTTTCATCAAATTTCCGGTTATCAAACGTGTCAACCAATTTTGATGGAAGTTGACAGTTTGAATTTTAGTTTAAATTTTATAAATTCTATAATATACTGAATAATTTTAGGTCATTGTGATTTCTTTTCTTTTGCATTTAACTTAAATATATTCATTTATTTCTCAACAAAATGAAATATTTTTTCCTGTACAATATAATCGTAGTCGAAGTGAAGAGGAATTAGCTGTTCATACAAACTTCGCTTCCTTACTTTCTTTTTTTCTAAGAATGAATGCTTAATAATAACATCAAACAACAATAGCAACTTTTTTCATGATAGGAATTAAAGTTATATTAAAGTCTTTATTTTTCTCTTACCGCTTTTTCCATTTAATGTAACAAAATCTTCCATTTATTTTTTTTTTTTTTGTTTAATATTCAGTTATTTATTCAATTGCTTTTTTAGATTAAAGAAAAAATGAAAAATTTCCTTTCATCATTTTTAATTTAAAAAGAAAATGAATCACTCATTTAATTAAATATGCCTATTCATTCTATTGCATAAATATTGTTATGAATTTACCCTAAACGGTGATGTTTATTTCTTTCATTTTTGATCAAGCATTAGAAGAAAAGGTCATTGGGATTAATATTATCGATTTATTTATTATTATTTTTTTCTTTTTGATGCAATCAATCAAATTTGTTATGGATCTACTCTTATCCACTTTACACTATCATTTCATATCGGTGCAACTGTTGCTAACTGTTACATATAGACAATTCTTGAATAAAAATTATGCGTGTGAAAGATTATATTTATGATTTCTTTCGCGAACATTTTGAAATTTGATCATTTTATCAATTTTGTTACGTGATAATTTTGTCCGATTCTAAATTTTTTTTAAACCTTACAATTCTTTACAGATTATTAATAATATTTGTTAATGAATATGGCATTTATGGAATTGATACCTGGTTAAACGGAAAGTACATGCTGTATCAAATTGTAAGGAAAAGTTATGGAATTGCATTCATTACTGTTTATTGGCTGTTATGTGACATTATTACAGGTTAGCGAGTGTCTTTCATTTATTTCATTTCAAAATTTTAGGAATTTTTTTTTTAATTTTTGCAAATTCTCGTAAGAATTCATCAGTCGTAGATTAAAGTATATTAATTACCAATTAGTATATGTTTTAATTGGATTACAGGTTGAAACGGTAATTTTTTGCTTCGTTTATTTAGTATATTTAAAGTTTTTTTTGTCGTTTTTGTTCTGAAATAATTGTAGCAGTAATGATTTCGATTCTTTCCAATTCGGATAAGTCAAATTGCTCGCTTATTTAATATCATAGGAAATCCAATATTTGAATGCTGAACTGCTACCAAGCTCATACAGAATACAACTATCATAAGAAAGATCTTATATTGATCTAAGATAGTTAGCTAATTGATGATGAATTAAATTCTTTCTTAGATGTAAAAGTTATCTTCCTTTTCATTCAATACATCTCATACGTCATTGTTTTCCAACTATGTCTTTTCACTATATCTTGCAATTAACTTTTTTTTTAAATATTCCAATTTCATCGATTTTCTTCCAGTTGAGCTGGCATTCATAACTTTTCCTTGAATTATACCATTTGCAGAATAAGCCAACCATTGTATCCCAGCTCCTATTTAAATATTATCATTTCTCTTTTCGATTAGATAATTTCAAATTAAACAGTACTTTAAATATGGTTTATCATTAATGAATTAGGTTAAAAGGTTGTCAAGTTTTCAAATATACAATGCATATGTGCTTACGAAAAGTTACTCAATTAAGTGAAAATAAATTAGACAACCTTCAGCACTTTGCTCTTTTGGTATCAGTGGTGGACTGACACCTTTGGTTTTATAAAGAATCTTTCCATTCTTATCTAATATATGCAAATGATTAGGATTATCATAGTCAGGATAAGATAGAAGTACGTCATATTTCA
>UPTC01000694.1:0-29225 GCA_900537255.1 Acanthocheilonema viteae | reverse complement strand
TTATGAATTGCATGCATACTGCACTGGGATAAAACCATTTCACTTGTTTACAAGAAATCTACGATAAGAAAAAAAAAATGAAAGAAACACGGTTGATGGCGCTATGGTACTTGTAGATGTCATACTATTCGTCATCATCTTCCGCTTCGTTTTTTTTTCCTTTTTTATCAAAATTGTCCTATTTGGTCGTCTGTAAAGAACAGCTACTTTATTTCCTGTTCTGGTATGTAATAATGTCAATATAATTTATTGCATGCTTTCGTCATCATTCGCTTACTCATTTTGTCATTTTCAAAACCGTGCATGCGGCAATGGTACAAATATACCATTTACCCCGTACCATTCTTCAATATCACCAAACCACTTGTCAACACTATCATTACCATTGTCATCATTATTATCTCTATCATCCATCCATCCTTTCGTCTATTCCATCCAAAACTGGAAATAAATTTTCAACTACCAATTATAAAAACATTTCTGCTAGCTATTGAGAGAATTTTATCACTTAAATTTGCTAGTCAAATCTAACAATCCTGGATGTTTCAACTATTTAATTTAATTTTTAATTTGGAATAAAATCTGAAACAACAATATTTACAGGAATTTCCCATCAGTATCTATACATATTTTTTTGGAAGTAAAATTTTAATAGATATTAGAGCGGAAAATGAACGATAAGATAGAAGAAAAGGAAGAACAAGAAATTATCCGAGCTGATATTTGTTCTGCAATCCGGAATGGCTTGATAGAAATGATGATTAATTCCGCTAAGGAGCAAGTGTCTATCAGTAGTGCACCATTTACTGATTTCAAAATTCGAATTAAAGCGGAATTTCGCGGTGAGAAATTTTGTTTTGAGATGGATCGGCCGCTTGTATTTGATGAACTTCAAGTACATCTAAATTCGAGATGTAATTTGAAACTGAATATTTATTACACTCTGCGTAATCATGAACTGATTGTACCGATACGAAATCAGTTGGAGTTAGATCGTGCAGTTGAATTAGTCGACCTAGATCGTACAGCGCATCAACGAAGTTTACGTCTGCTACTATCTCGATATCAACCGGATAATCGATTACCATCACTGCTTGCATGCTCACCAATTCCGGATGCATCTGGAACTTTTTCAGTTCAATCATCAAAAATTGTTGAGGTCAGATTTTTGATTGCAATAAAATTTTATTACGAACAGTGAGTAGCTGCTGAATTTGATCTGTTAACTGAAATAGCTATTTTCAATTTCATTACGAAATTTGTTTCATCTAAATACATTTACAATATGTCAGCTAAGAAAAGCTATCAATTTACTTTGTCATTCGATCAACTGTTTACTTAATCATCTCTTTAGTTGTATGTAAATGAATTCAGTTAATCAAGCATTTTCTGATAAGCGGCATCATTTTAATCACTTGAATTTTTGATAAGAGAAATCATTCAGCTGTTTGAATTTGATATTTCAGTTATTTGAAAAAAAAAAGTCTAAAGATGATAACAATGAAAAATTGATTATAGGAGAAATATGTAAAGTATAAAAAAGAAAATAATAAAAAAAAATCGAAATGACCGGAAAATATTTAGAAATTAGTGCCAAAAAAGCCAAGTATTCATTTTAATATATTAATGAAAGTTTGAACGATTGGAAATTATTTCAGCTTTGACTGATCGTAATTTCTTCAAAAACTCCTCATTTATCACATCTAATTAATTAATTGACTTGGATTTACAGTCTTAGTGATAAAAATACATTTCTGCAAAGAAAATTATGGAACTTCGTTTTTTGATCTGTAAATCCAAATATTGGAATCGAAAATTCGGTCCAGTCAATCCACTTATTTCCCATTTTTGTGTGTTAAAAAACTTTATAATGAATTTTATTTTTCGCAAGTTTAAAGTCTTACGAAGTTAATAACAATTTTCAAACGATATTTAATGCAAGATTTAAATCTAAAAATGCCTACATTTCTTACCTAACATTATTAATAAATGCAAAAATCAAAAGTTTAGTTTGCAGATTCCGTATTGGGAATGTCGATCATCGTGTTCCAGTACAAGTACCGGAATGATGAGTACTTCTAGGCAAAATGGTAGCAGTGTGAGCAGTGGTGTGGTACTTGCTGATTGTGATGAGCATTTTCAAAAAGATACGAGCATACAATGTGCGCCAAATAATTGGAAACAAGGCAAATGCATTGGTTCCGGAGCTTTTGGCAAGGTTTATGTATGCGTTGATGTGGATACCGGAAAAGAAGTAGCCCTGAAAAGGTTGATCAGAAAATTATCTAAACAGTAGCATGTAGTTTCAATTTCAAATGAAATTTTATCAGCTGAACTTTTTCTTGCTGATTAAAAGAAACTGCATGCATAAAAATTAAATGTCCAAGCTGGACTATATTCAAGATAGATTACATCTGAAAAGTTAGCTAGTAATTTAACCTAATCTTAATTTACAAAAAAAAAAGAAAAATAATAATGAATTCTTTTTTGGAAGCAATTACTTCGTTGATATTTTATATTTGAATAAATCACTAATGATGACCACACTGGAAATAAATGAAATGTTCAATTTCGGAATGGGTCAAATGCTTAGTGCAGACTGTCAAGTTTGATAAAAGTAGGCTAATTTAAAACACAACAATAAATTACATTCATTCAGATTGCTTGTTCCAAGAAATCATCTTTCAAAGTTAATAAATTAAAAAATAAAAAAGTGTCATGTGATAGATTTATGTCAAAATTTATAGAAT
Organism: Acanthocheilonema viteae; assembly: GCA_900537255.1. Lineage (NCBI taxonomy): Eukaryota > Metazoa > Nematoda > Chromadorea > Rhabditida > Onchocercidae > Acanthocheilonema > Acanthocheilonema viteae. The sequence continues at coordinate 26,475 of UPTC01000694.1, read as the reverse complement.
GCAATTTATAAAAAAAAATCTGATTGAACAAGATTTCGGATAAAGTTTGCAGCATTTTTTGGAAATTTCATGCATGTCAATATTTCTTGCTATTGCAATATCATCAATGATTGATTAATGGAAAGGAAGAAGAATTCATTAGAAAAAGGAAAAGAGTGAGAGTGCATTTAGAAATTTTTCATGAAGTTTGATCATAAATTTTTTATTTCTCATCAATAACCTTTACATACGGGTTGCTGACATAAATATATTGATTGATTTAAATATTTTGATTTAATTATTAATTAAAATTTCAGGTTCAATATTTGCCGTGGTGATAAACATTTGAAGAATCATATAATCCAACTTGCGAATGAAATTAATTTACTAAGTACCATTCAGCATGATCGAATTGTTCAATATCTTGGCGCACAGCAAATTGATGATTCAATTTGTATATTTATTGAATATATGACCGGCGGATCGGTTAAAGATTGCATTGCAACTTATGGACCGTTGAGTAGCACAGTTGCAGGTAAATATACTTATCAGGTCCTGCAAGGTTTGGAATATTTACACAGAAATGAAATTATACATCGTGATATTAAACCGGCTAATATTTTACGCGATTCTAATGGTAATGTAAAAATTGGTGATTTTGGTTCAGCAAAACGATTACAAACAATTTGCAGTCAACAGGGTGAGCTTTTGTAATAAAATTAGCAAATATTTTCAATTTTTCATTTTATTGTAATGATTATTTTTAAAAAATTTGTTAAAAACAAAAATTCAAAAAAAGGTCTAAATTTTTTTGGATAATAAAATAAATGAATAATCTTTTAAAAAAAGAACTAAAAATTTAATTGTTTTTAACAAAATTAGGTAAATTTTTTGTAAAATTGTTTTTGTAATATCATTTGATTCATTGCATTACCATCACTCTTAACTCACTGTTCAGTAGGTATAAATTAATTAAATCATTTACAAAAGATTACTCACTATTAATTGACCATTTCATGGAAGCAAACATTCCAAGGTATTTTAAGGTTTTCTTATTTAATTTTTTCATCAACAGCTACGACATTTATTGGTACACCAAATTATATGGCACCAGAAGTAGTACTTGGGCGCAGAAGACATGGCCGTAAGGCCGATATTTGGAGTGTTGGTTGTACTTTGGTGGAAATGTTAACAACAAAACCACCATGGGATGATTTGGAACCAATGGCAATCATTTCCAACATTGCCAAACATAATCCCAATTATGAATTACCATTAGAAGTTAATCCTAATTTAGCATATCTTATTAGTATAATATTTGAACGTGAAGTAGACAAACGACCCAGTGCCTCGCAATTGCTCAACAATTTTGTTTTTCATGAATTCTTAAATACTTCCTGAGTATTTTGTTTAATAAAATAGGAGTTATCGCATTCGGCTATCATTTGATTGTTCAAAATCTGTGATATTTTTAGAGCAAGAAAATTTTATTCATGATTTTTTAAAAATGTCTTGAGAAGGAGCTAAATGAAAAGCTATAATCATTTATAAGGTATTTGTAAGATTTATCTGAGAGAAAAATATGTATTTTCAAAGAGTAGAATCATTGAAACCGTAATTTATTCTACTTTAATACTAAAATGTCGCATCACAAATCGTCTTGAACGAAATATAATTTGAATATAATGGTATAACAATGAACTGTATGAACTTATTAAACATTTATTATCTAATGAAATTATTTGGAATAGTATTCACTATACTGCTAGCTTAAGTAATGGTTTAAAGGATCATAAGTTATGCATTTGATGCTATGTATAGAGGTAGTGACTTGAGACGTGAGAATGTTTAATTAAGTTTTTATTTAATATTCTATCAAACTTATCAGATGTGTTCACTTGTCACTTTCATGTATATGACCGTAATGAGCTAACTGATAAGCTCATTGAAGCAATCAGCAGCGACAATTATTTTACTCAAAAAATTATTTATTTCTAATAATCTTACGAAGCTTATGTTCTATTCTAGTTTTTTTTTCGGCAATTTAACGACAATTGTTAGATCATGTGAAACTGAAAGTTAAATTCGAAATTTGAAATTTTGACGGAGAAAAAAGTTATCTGCAATGTTTAAGTGCAAAAGTTCCTAGCAAAATTTCTTAAAAATGAAATTTTTCAAACGAAACGAGAATGATACAAAATTAAAAATCATTTAGAGTTTTAAAAGCTGAATAATTTAGATGAAACTGAATTCGAAAATGAGATCTCTTAGCTTTAAATTTGATCTTTTATTTAATTGCGCAATTCATTATTAATAGTGGTTGTAGACTTGATTAATCAGATGAATTTGGATGTTTTTAAATTAAATAGCTAATAAATCAATAGTTCAAGGATAAACCTTACTAATGAAAAATCAATCACGGCAAATTCAACTTCTAAATCAAAAAAAATAAGAAAGCAATAAAATAAAATAAGTAATTAAATGATACATTATGATCAAACAATGTACTTTGGATTGTTTCGGTGGCAAAAAGGGAACAAATTTTGCTTCAATAAAAAAGAGAAGCTCAGAAAACAATGGAAAGCAGGTCTTCAAAATTCCAAGCATTCCAATATTTTTTAGATAAAAAAATATTAGAATGCAGTCGGATGAATTCATAGCACTTTGGAAAATGGAAAACTTTGCACGCTATTTTCAATTGCAGTTTCAAATTGTTTCAATATTCTAGAAAATTTGAAAGTCAACAAAAGTGCAGTTGCATACTCTATGTAAATTTGGAGACCAGAAAAAAACAAAATAATAAAATGATATGAAGTTTCGAAACCTAAAAGTGACTTTCGACATTTCATTATTTAAAAATCTAAACATTCAAAAGCTGCCCACCTTCGGAAACCCGCACCTTAAAGAACCTAGGACGACTTCAAACAAATCGCACAGTTCGAGATTAAATTTTGAATCATCGTTGAGAATGGCTAAGCAGAACGCTAAGCTAATGTGCATTGTTTTTCCAAGGTAACCAGAAATTGTCGCCTTACACGATAATTTCTTAGGCGCAGTTTACTCGAAATAGAAACATCATTTTTTAAAAACAGAGTATTAGCCAAGAGACAATTCAAAGGTATGCGCCAATTAAAATGAATTATTTTTATCTTAATCGTTTCATAGAATTTAACGCTTGATATATCGGAATAGCTCAAGAAAAAGTATTTTATAAGCATAACGCAGTTTTTAGAAGCGAATAAAGAAAAGTTTTAATTATCTGATGGTCATTCTTGGTATTACTCGATGATCCATCCGAAATATTTTACACAAAGATCTTATGTATTATGATAGAGCGTCGTAATACATAAGATCTTTTATTTAATTTCGTTTTTTTAGCAATACTTTTTTACAATTTGAACAATAGTGCAATTACAACTTAAGCAGTAGTCAGCAATAAAACATTTCCCAACAATACGTCTTCAGATATCGGTCAAAAACATGAATTTTTCTATCATCTCGTGACAAGTGTACAAAACTTCGCAAATAAAATATATTCACCATACCTTACACCGAGGTTTAGTTTTTTTTTTTTCATTTATTTAAGGAACAGTAAAGAATAAAACAGTGGCGAAACCATTATAAAAATAAAATATTTCGAAGTGCTAGACATGAAACACTGATTGCTCGAAATACTCGTTTGAAAGTCATTGTCGCTGTAATGTTTTACTTGCTTTTTTCTGAAGCAACAAACATTCGCAAGTATGACAGCTGTAATGAACGTTCCAAATCTGCAAGTTGTGCAACTGTTCCGGATAGCTGTACTGCATGTCCTTCGTAAAGAGAGCCTAAAAACGACTGGAGTTCATAAAGAAATTGTAACTAACTAGCAATGTTTTAAAATGATTGAAAACTTATGCAATTAGCATATTAAATTACAATTCTATAAATAAATAAGATTTAACAAAAATCAAAACATTAAGGAATGAAAGAAATAGAAATTAGCATACAAACCCGTATTAGTTCGTTTTGCTCCGTAAACAACTTTACCATCGAATTCATCAACTGGCACGATAAAATCGGTATCGATCTGCGGAACTGTTACACCCAAATGCTCTTCAATATCTTCCAAAAGCTGAAGTTCACAGTAGCAAAATTTAAGTATTTTTACAAGGATTGATTATAATATAAACAAATCTTAAACAATATGATCGCTGTATCAGTGATGCGAAGGATAGAAGAAACATGAGAGAAAATTGATTTCCAACTTCTCAAACAAAAAAATTCAAGTAGATTGAAAAACGAACCTTTGGCTCATCGTACCAAATTGCACAACCTCGTTGTGTCACTAAAGCCGTATTGGAACAATTTACACCACGTGAGGGACATTTATGATACCACACTTTTTCGGGATGTACTGAAACTAAGGAGATCGCCAAACCCATCCTAAAATACGAATAAATTTAGAGAATAAGAAATAATCTATTCCGAACTAGTAGAGTGTGGAATGACATAAGGATGCATCGGTAAATGTGAATAAAATACATAAACTCAAGACATTTAGAATCAACAAATGAGAGCATTTTGTAAAAGGTCGCATTTAAAATCCAGATAAGAAATTAATAGAGAGAGTCGTTATTCTGCGTCCATCTTATAGAAATCTTATAATATGATCCTTTTTTGATTTATTTAAATTCATTTTATAATTACACCTATTCGTTTAAAATGCAAATAACAAAAAATTGAAAAATTATTGGCTTAATAAATTTGATACGTCAAAAGCAAGGAAGGAATTATTATTAAAACGGAGTTAAGAAATTAAAAATAAAAAAATATACCTTTCTGCACGACCTACACGACCAATTCGGTGAAGATAGTTCGCTTTTTCATCGGGTAATGTTACGTTAATCACTACAAAATAGTCGATACAACAAAAAATGAAAAGAAAATTGAATTTAATTGTTTGCAGAATTTTTTTATAAAAGCAGAGATAGAATTACTTCAGTTTATATTACAATTTTGTGTTTGCATCCACCGATAATCTCTGCATTAAATATTTTTTAAATTAATTTTTTTGCATGATCACTTTATCATGATTAACGTATGATCACTTATCTTCATGCTTAGAAAAAGCAAACAAACCAAATGGAATGCCTTTAACATCAATACCACGTGCAGCGACATCAGTGCAAATAAGAAACTTCGCCTTCCCTTTCTGAAATTAATTTTACTTTACCAAAGAAAAAAATTTGTACAGAAAAATTACACAATATTTGGACCAATAAACAACCTTAAAAGCATCCAAATTTCTGGTTCTTTCATCCGGTCGACGATCACCATGCAAGCAAACACATGTAAGGTCTGAATACAAGAACTTATAAAATCAGTATTTAAACATGAAGTTCGAACCCGATAAAAGATGGACATTCATGATAAAATCCAATCCTAAAATCAATTCATTGATTGAAAATTCTTCCCAAAATTCAAATTCCTGTAATACTTCATAATTATGAACCGAACCTTGTGCTTTCCGTTTCAGATACCTTTCCAGATTATCGCAATCAAGTTTTGTACGGCAAAAAATGATGCCCTGATCCATATTACATTGGCGAATAGCCTATAAAAGACAGCGCAAAAGTTAGAGAACTTTTAGAAACTTGAATATAAGACGCAATAGAATAAAATGAAATTAAACCTTCAAGGTGTATTCACCCTTCAGAATTTTTGTGCCTTCTGACAAAGTCTCTGGATAGTCACTTCCAGGACGAATTTCATCATTTATATGGATGCCATCAGTCTGAAAAAGAAAACAGATGAAGTATAATAACTGCCAATTTCCCCTAGATTATAACAACATACCTGCACCCTTTCCTGTGGTTTCAGTCGTATCCACATACGATCAATTTTAGCATCAATTTTGCAGACAACATGATGAACAGTCTCCGGTACGGAATCTTGCCCCTTGAGATCGACCCATTGTGGAAAATGCATCATGCGGTCCTAAAAAGTTCTCTCACTTTCTGTTATGATCGTCTTAATCATTCACTACAAGTTACGTATTTCTGTATGATGAACATTCAAGTGTCACAGTTTGTCAGGCTGACAAAGTTCATTTTGTGATAATTTATTTGTTGAATTCCCAGCTCAGACAAGCACGATGTAAATTCCGCTGTACTTCACTACTTTCCGAATTATCACCACCATTTGTAAAAAAACTAAGATAACTTTCAACTCAAGCATATAGCATTGTCAACAGTTAATTCGGTAATATTACATATTCTTGAAACAATCTTCCACCAAATATTAAAAAATAATTACAATATATGATACTTTCCTAAAAGGTAAATATTCATTATAAAAAACAGAAGAAATCAGTACAGCCAAAGAGAAACACTTACAGCAAGCTTCTTAACATCGAAATTATGCAGCGTCGCAGAACAAACAATCATTTGCAAACGCTCTCCTAAAGCCGTAATTTTCGGTAACGCTGCATGGATACGCTCGATGGTAGGCAAGTGATTTTTCGCCGACACTAACGAGTCCTGAAATTCTTTCTTTTGGTAATAGTTTTATAAAAAATGACACCTCGATGATGAAACTACTTTACTGATCATAAAGTTCCAAATAATCATCAATTTTTAAAGGAAAAATTTAATTCTAGTCAATCAGAAAATCATGTACAAAGTTTCCTCATTTATTTGATTTTTTAAAATGTACATTAAAAATATTAATATTAAGAGATTCTTTGAAACAGAAGCACAGTATGAACAATTTGAGCCGAAATGAAATAAGAAAAGTGATATAATCGTAAGCACACCATAGTTTATATATTAAAATAGGTGATAGAAGTAATATATACTTACGGCTTCATCTAGAATGAAGAACCGAACATTTGACAGCAAAATCTTGCCACTTTGGATGAAATCTTCCAGTCTTCCTGGTGTACACGTAATTATATCTATGCCTGACATGATAATTCCTAACTGCTCATTCACTGGGATGCTGCCTATGACAAGTGCATTCCTGCAACATCTCTGACATAACAGGATAATGGAAATTATTAGTATCATCCGAGCAATGCATTCAGATGATATTTTTAAGAGTAAGTACTTTAAGTACAATTATTGTAAGCTAAATATAATTCTCTTCATAATAGAATGACTATATTAATTTATCACCTTTGTTGAAGCTGATAACTCTAGTAGAAACCAAAACACTAACATAATTCTAAAACGATAGAATATTTTTACCAGCTTTCAGGAATATTTTACTCTGATCCGACACTACAAAATTGTTGATATTCTGGGTAATACTTCAAATATGAATTTATAATCCACCAGACAGTAAATAAAGTGGGAAAAAATTTATTACTTAAATCATCACCTGATAGTTGGCTCCTTAAGATACTTTTTGAAGGTTTTCAACTGACCGTCTGTTTGCTCCGCCAATTCCTTGGTAGGTTCAAGTATGATACAAGCTGGTGCATTTGGTTCCGTTGTTTTTTTCAATTCATTAATGCTTGAGCCATGAGGTGAAAGAACAGAATTTTCTGGCAATGCCTTGCAGACTGCTACATAGCCCTGAATTTCGGAGTATCAATTGACTAGATGAGATGTATATAACTAGCATTTCGAAATTCTTAAATTTTCTAAAACTTTGACTTGCTAAACAATAGCAAGTATGATAAAAGCAATTGAACTGGTTTGTGTTTTCAGTTTCTTAAAATTACTCACGATTGTTTTAAAAATTCATAACAGCTACTATCACAAACCTGAGAAAGATGTTTGAATTCTGTTTCACCAAAATTGAACCGAATTTCAGCATTCTATAATAAAAAGATATAATTTCAACGGTGATATAAAATATTTAATGATTTGAAATCAATAATTCTGTGAATACCAGAAATGAATGAAGAGTGATCCTAAATATTTCAGACTATGATCAAGAGCATGATTAAGGAATATGATTAAAAAATTCAAGGATGATTAAGATCATCTTAATTTTTCATATGATGCATAAATCCAAGATAGTGTTCGAATGTCTAAAAATAGAGAATATGCTTCCTCAGACAAAACGTTGAATTCTCGTAAAAAAAGAAGCTGAATATTCTTGAGAACATCATGAAAACAAGTTATGGTTTTAAGTACAGAAAAACTGCATCCTTACCTTCAGAACTACAGCAGGATACAGTGCTGTATTCCGCAATGTTTCTGGAATGTCAAAAGCTTTCCCTAAATGCTGGCCGTTTTTTGAAAAAGCAATTGTCCCATTATCCAAATCCAACATACAACCAATTGTATCACCCAATGTGAACGAAGTACCATAATTATCAAACTGTCTGTTGTAACTTTTTTTTCCTGTTCCACCATAACCAAAACTATTTTTATCAGTACCTTAAAAACTGCATAAAAATTAAAAATTGTCATCCTTAGCTAAAAGTTATACAAAATATATGAAATAAATTTTCAGTAATAGAAAAGGAAAACATGATTTTGATTAAATAGATTCTCAGCTTAAGAACTCTGGAATAATTAAATTATTTTTGTTCATTTGCTGGTTTCAAAACTTATTTCATTACTGATTATAAATAAGGAAAACTGTAAAGTAAGAGGCATAAGTGTTAAAATTAGTTAATTTGCATAGCGTAGAGAAAGAAAGGTAGCGTAATTACTAGAATCTATTCAACAAACTAAATGTAACATAACTCCAAATCTTCATAAATTAGACAAACAACAATGAAATACGAATTAAAAACGAATACCTAAGTCCAGAACAGCATTGGCAGTTGACCATCCCAAACGACATAATCCATCATCAGTAATTGTCCCTTCATAGTAGAATTTTCCTACAAAATTTTAAATGTACTTTTAAAACTTTTTCCCTGTCATATTTACAGATTTTTTTTGTATATATATTAGTGCTTAGTGCTAAATTGCACAAATGATGCATATGTGCTTGAATGTGCTAAAAATCATATTAACAAAAAACAATCATTTTTCGCTTTTTTAAAAAAAAAAAACCTTTGCCAACAACACCATGAGTACAACGTGTTCCATTCCACGCCTTTGGATCACGACTTTGACAAAGTAAGCCTTCCGGATCAATTGCAAGATTGTTATCTCTATCATGTACATTCAAGCACCATCTTTCATCTGCAACATTTATAAACGAGTCTTTAAAAAGCAATACTAAGATACATTGGTCATCCACATTTCATTCTTGTTAATTAAAGAACAATACAACTTGAAACGCTATAAGTCTCAGTGCATATTTTAAAGTTCTATGATATCTGTGTACTAAATCCATTGCCAAATGTGGATTAAAGATGCTTTTCAAACAGCCATAGAAACAGTCGTGAATCACGCGCTGCAGGTAATCGTACAAAAAGTTTTTTTTCTAATTCCAAAACGGTGAAGAATACTTAATAACTTTAGGTTTATTTCAGGACCACAGCTTTAGATTTAATGGCAAGACATCAGTTCAAAGTAAGTAATTCTTCAGATTTTCCAGTAAATCTTAAATCTAATATATGTATTTCGATGTAAAGAAATCAGTACAAGGATAAAGTTACCAATGCAACTAGTCGATTTATGAGCTTTACCCAACATAGAATCACGTAATGATTCCCAAACGATTTGCAGTACAGGAAGACAAAATGCGCCTGTCTTGCCACTTCCTGTTTCCGCTGCCTGAATGACTACAATCATATAATGTTTAGTGTTAGTATTTGATTCTTCAATTTCTTAGACACTTCATAAAGTGAAATTAACAGACAAAAAACATACCATAAGTACATCACCACCGCCAAGAATTGCAGGAATTGCTTCGGACTGAATATCTGTAGGCAACCTGAAATATCAACAAATCTAAGTTACAAACAGCAGTAAGAGATCAAATATTAATAAAAACTTACTAATTAAATATTTGCACCTAATTGAAATGAAGTTATGGACAGCTAAGGACAATATTACTTCGCAGTTAACGTCTATGAATGATGCTAAACATTATTAACGTGTGCTGTATATAACAATATGCACTTTATCTCCAAACTGCAAATCTTTTCTATAATCTTGTCTCGTATGCAGATAAATGCCTAATTTTCAATTAGAAGATTTCTTCATGCAGGAATTTGAAATTTTTTCCACCTTTATTTTATATTTTCGACGGAAGATTTTAAACTTTGTCTACGAGCAAATAAAAGTTTTATTTATTTCTATTCAATTTTCAAATTTTTAATGGATATATCGTGAAAATTCAAGGGTAAATGATGAATGGAAAAAAAAACTGAAACAACGTTAGAAAACTAACGTCCACTCCATTTCGTCCACTGCTCTGCCCAACTCCGGTAACATACCCAATTCTTCGAAGGCTGTCATCTTTCCTAATTAAATATTTTATTAGTGCAAAGTAATCGCCCACCGGAATCAAACAACGGATAAACACACGACCACAATCCCTTTACCGGAAAGATTTGGCCATTGCACACCATTACACACGGTCGCAATGTATATTCTATGAAAATTATGGTCTCATTCGTTGACTAAACATCTTGGATGCTTTCCGGAATCGACGATAGAATAGCGACAGAAAGATGTACTTCAATAAATAACTAAATAATCATGGAGAACTGCTGAATAGCCAGCATACCTACACGGAAATAGATCGAATATCACGAAACTGACAGGATGCCTATCCGTATTCTCTTATTCTAATAGGTTGCGATCTGTTGGCGACCGGATGCCTGTCCGTACTCCAATAGGTTGCGATCTGTTAGCGACAGGATGCCTATCCGTATTCTCTTATCCCAGCAGGCTGCAATCAATTAAACCAAATAAAATCAATTAAACCATTGACGGAATTTGATGATTCCTTGGTAGGTGCTTATCGTATTTTACATTACAAAGTTAGGCAGTTGGGAGTAAATAAAATGAAATGATAGTTAACTATTTCATTTCATTGTTTTAAGATTTATTTTGTTTGCTTACAATACGATCCGATAAAGAGAAGATTGGAAAGGGAATTTGAAATTTTACATTTTTCATTTATTACAATTGTTTGCTTTATCAATTCTTAATTTCTAATCAACGTTAGATGATTTATCTCGAATAATACAGCAATAGGATACAAAAATATGTAACTAAAAAATTTTGCTTCTTTCGTATCGATTATTTTATGACGCAAACAGATTTGTATTTCGAAATTTAATTTGAGTTTGCTAATATGCTGCGTAAAATGACGCTTTCATCGATTCAGATGGTACTTGAAGAAACAATAAATCCACGTATGAGATCCATGTGCCACAAAAAGCAGTAAAGTTCATTTGTATTGAACTTTTATTGAAGTGGCGATTTAGAGATGCTTCATCTCAGATATTTCGGTGCGTACGTGATGGCATGGAGTTTTGTAGATAGCATCTACCATGTAATAAACGTGAAATTCATGCTGATATTTAGATTTTACTTAACAACAAAATATAAGTGACAAATGTTAGCACAATTCATAATATTGATAAGGAAAAAATAGCAAAACAAATTGCGTGCAAGGAATAAGAATGCAAAATTAAATTTAAATTTCTTGTCTTATTTTTAACACCAATAAAAATAATTTTCCACTACCGAATGGAATTTTATCGATTGTTCTAGAAGCTATCGAAAGCACTCAATCAATCACATGATACCGATAATAAAGTAACATTCATCTTCAAATATGATTTCAAATAAATTAAAAAAATACAAATTAAAATTTTCAATATATTTCACAAATCAGTAATCGGTTTTGAATCGCCACCGGTTCGTACCCAATGTATATGACAACTTTTACACAGGAGCTGATCGTTTAATGGATAGCAACGTTTTTCCGGTTCATCGGTTAGCTGCATGCCACAACCCTGCGATAATAAAATTGGAAATGAAATAAAAAAATAAATGAGAACTAAAATTAAAATATAAACCATTTTTTTAAAACTTCTTTTGATTGGATGAAAAAGTATTTCGTATCAAATGATTAGAGAAATCAAATAGTAGTTATTATCAAGATTCCTAAAAGGAAGGATTTTCTTCAAAAATTAATAAAAATGTAAAATAGCAATTTGGCGATTAGACAGCAATTATATAACTGCACAATTGAAAAATTATTACCTTACAAACGTAACATTCGATATGATAATCCCGATTAATTGCAACAACATGGACTGTCTCTCCGGTTTCCTGAAAATGGAAGAAAAAGTTTTCAACAATAAATTATTTTTATCGAGATTATGAAAGAGAGATATTTTGATTGCCGTTTAATTCCTGTACATTACACTATATTAATTTACAAGAAATTCACAATGAAAATATTTCAGAAAATACCTTATTAGGCATAATTGATTGTAAACATGCAGCGCATTTCGGCGCAAAAATTCTGTGATAATCTTCGGTGCAGTACACACGACCTTCCGAATCCAAAGCAAACGGAACACCATCCAAACAACTTTTGCATTTCTCACAGCGGAAACATCGCGGATGATATGATTTTCCAAGTGCTTGCAGAACCTATCAAATTTTTCTCAAGAAATTCGAAATAAAATGATAGAAGAAATTCTGTCAGTCCCTCTCATTAAGTTACTTGTTTATCCTATCTTTCACATGACATGTTTTAAATTTTAAAAATTTTCGTCTTTATTTGTTAGAGAAATTAGCTTAAATTCACTTATGCAAATTTCACTTCTTAAAGTAATTATCACAGCAATGATTCTGAACGCTGAAATCAACATTATAATGATCAAATGAAATATACTACCATATCCATAATAAGATGCGAGCATGCAGCGCATCGCTCTGCATTTTCATGCATTCCACTATACAGGTAATCTTCTTCGCAATACTTTTTCCCTCGAGTCTAAAAAACAGAGTTTCAAATTTGTTAATTAAAGCAATTTAAATTATATCAAATTTTATCGCATTCAGAAAAAAATTCGAATTTATCAAAAACAGAATAACTTTAATATTGGAAATCTGATTAAAATTGAGTAAATTCTTATATATATACATTCATTATTGTGAATTTTATAGCATTATCAAATTTAAATTTTCAAAAATATCCATCTTTTGTGCAAAATGTAATAAATGAAATATTTTGCTATCAAATAATAATCTACTTCATAAAATTTTTTTCCTCGTAAAGTTCGTCCACACATATCACAAGTAAAACAGTTCTGATGATATAATTGGCCAAGTGCGCAGGTAACATCAATTTCTTCCAATATCGCTTTACCACATAATTCACAGATACCAATTGGTTTGCGATTCAAATTCAATTGTTTTTCCAAATTGTTAGTCATTTCATCATACTTTTTACGCTGCACTGATACGCCAGAATCGGTGGATGTCACCGAATCCATACTTTTTTTTCGCCATGGTGGTATTACGTTCGAATTGTTTTTCAACTGTTTATCATCATATTTGTTAGGAATGGTTGTTGTAAGAGATTGTTGATTTGCTGAAATTTCCCTTCTTGAAAGGAAACACTTCTAAATATTAGCATAATTTTGATTTTATTTATAAAATCATACAAAATTCATCAAAATATGATCAATAGAATTTGATAAGTTAAAAAAAAAATACCATTTAGATGTACATTATTTATGTTTTTCTTTGTAGTATTTTCATTCCCCAAGAACCTTTCACATCGATCGATACCTGATTCATTAACCGAATTCTGAAATTCGATTTTTTTTGTAGCATTAATTTTGCCAGAAATTGCAATTCTGAAATTTTTTCCTTTTTTTTGGAAGAGTAATTTTCCAAAAGGAAACACTTCTTAATGTTCGCTCAATTTTGATTTTATTCACAAAATGCAAAAAATTCATCAAAATATGATCAATAGAATTTGATAAGTTCTATTGACGTATTACATCAAATATTGTGCCACATTAACTTAAAAAATTTTCAAGATGAAAAAGCGATGTTACTAATTATTGCAGTATTAATGTTACTTATAACGATATTTATCTTTCATTTTCAAATTATTTCAATTGAAAATTCGAAAAATAATCTTGGAAAATAATAAGGAGGGACCCGAGATATTCGCCGAATCGGTGGTCCGCTGTGATAGTATGTTTTGGCTGGTGAAATGAGAGAATGAAAACGATTATTAGCAGAATACGGTGTTGCTCGATAGATGTCATCGTTTGGATCAGTCGAGTTTGTCTTAAAAAAACGATGCTTTGAAATAAAAATTAAATAAAAAACCGGCCAATATTAGTTTATTTTGGGGAAGAAAAAATCTACCAAGAAAAATGAGTTAAATTTTGAATAGATTTTTAAATGACCATATTCTACAGTTTCTGATGCATCCATGTAGAATATTGAAACATACTGTACTGTATCCATTGGTCGAAATCGATGAATGTGAAGTTTCTGTGTTACTGGAAGCACTTGCTGGACTTATAGAAGCTGTGTTCTGGGTGTAATTTGATTTTTTCGCACTTACTATGCTATTTACAGTATTTTCGCCGGATACGGTAGCCACATTGATATGATGATACTGTATTGGGGTTTTTGTAGCGATCGATGATAAACACTTCTCATCAGTATTTAAACCTTTCCGAATAGTACTTCGGACAAAATTTGCGGATAAAGTTGGCGATTGATGTTGATGTTCGTACCACGGATTTAACGGACGACAAGCTGACACCACCTGGAATTTAAACTCCATGTTCACAAATTTTTGCGCTTTGTTTAAAAAGTTTGTAATTTTATACGATGCATGGATAAATTAAATTCAACGTAATAAAAATTGAACTAACTACTGACTCGAAATGATCACCTGTTCCTTAAGTTTGCTAATTTCTTCTTTACTCATTTCATTTTTGTTGTTACTTTCAGCAGGTAAATAAGCATTATCGTTACTGTTTTTTTTAATAGAACTTTTATTGTTAAAAGATGTTCCTGGTTTCGAATTCCACGTACCACTTCGTACATGCTGCAAATGCAAAAAATAATTGTATTTGTTAAAAATTATTAATATAAACTTCAGATTGGTGGTTACATTTTTTAAAAAATTAAGGAAATTTCATATCGAAAATAAATTTTCAAACCTAATCTTGACACTAGTAACAGAATTTTAAAAAAGTGTAAAAAAGTTCAACTCTAAAGAATTGCTTTTTCTTCTAAGAGTGTTCTCTTTGGTGAATTATTAAAGCCCTTTCAATATCCAATTTTAATCTATACTTCAAAATTCACTATTTTTTTCCTTTTTAGAGAATGAATTTATGAAAGCATAGCATGCCTTTTGTTTCTCTAAGTTAATGTGATGTAATTTTAGTTCGAATTCTTTGCTCATCGCTTTACTGTCAGCATCACTGATAAGACGTTGTGGTGGCGGCGGCTGTCCGAATGTGTCGAGTTCGCGCAAAAAATTACGTGTTTCCAATTCCACGTCCGTCATCCTAAATTTTGTATAGCCGAGAAATCTAAAATTGCAATTTTACTATGATAAAAATGAGTAGATTTCAAAACGAATTTCATATACGAATTTTTACGCAAAATAAAGGCCATTTTAATCTCATCTTATCTTGGGAAAAACCTAATTGCAGTGAATTTAAAAGGAAATTCAGAATTAGAGATTCTAAAGAATTAAAGAATTTCAATTTCCAAAAATCCACTTTTGAATTACAGTTTTGAGATTTATAAAACTCTTTACAAGCCTATTTAAATAATCAAGAAATTTTTTTTAGAAAGATCAGCTAAGCCATAGTTTTAATTATTAATATATAACGATATTATCAACACAAAACTGATGATATCAACGGAACGGCATTAGAACAAAAGAAAGGAAATGGCAAAAGAACTTTCTGAAGGTCGGTCGCTTCAATAAAGAAAATTAATCTAAAACATTATTTATTATCAGTTATTGGGAGGAAAATAAATTATTATAAGTCGAATATTTAGAAATAAGTTGGAATATCACTGTCATGTGGCAAGTATTTTGCTTTTGCATCGAATGTGCCTAAAGAAAATGAATGAATGAATGAATGAATGAATATGATTACTGAAATTATTATAATTGCTTCTTTTCTATGGCATGAAAATAACAAAAATGATGCATAATTCATATGAAATTTCAAATTGAAGTTTCAAAAAGAAAAATTTTCGAACTTAAATTTAGCACTTCTAAGATAGACAACATTGTGTTACTGTGCTTTTTCCTTTTTTAAATTCATTTTCACTACAATAATGCAATAATAACAAATTTCTAACTTTTCCAAATGAATCCTTCTTTATATTCATAATTGACAAAAAGGTCAAAGGAGGCGAAAGACAACATAACAATATGATTGAATGGATGGGCGTACGTTTGTAAAATTTTACGCTATTTGAAACGAGAGAAAACAAAATTGAATTCATTCCAATATTAGTTGAAATTATGGACAATATTAGTCAAAATTACTCGAAAATGCTCTTAACTTTAATTAATTTAAAATTTGACATTTTATTCGCTTAATAAATTCACCCAATTTGAATATATTTATATCTTTTGCGACACTTGTAACTGACAACCGTTTCCTTCCAAATGCAAAAGTGTAGAAAACGTGGATGCTTTGAAATAATAGCATCAAATTCATTCATTTTTTGCAAAAGTCAAATTATACAGGATCTGTAATTTAATTAAATGAGCTGGGAAAAAAAATGAAAACGAAAACGAATACATACTGTCGATCAAATAATTTCAAAAAAAGAAAGAAAAATTGATTTGAAAAGAAATGATCAGTTTTTTTCTTAGAGGAAATTGAGCAAATCATAAATTTATTTTTTGCTCAAAATATTTCCTGGACAATAATATTTGGAATAAATAAAAGAGCTTTTTGAACATTGAAGATAATTTTAAAATTTTATAGAATAGTTAAAGAAAGTAATGATGGGATGGAATGATGGAAATTGAAGAGAGAGAGACGAATGAATTCAAAGAGATGATAGGAGAAGTGGAACAGATGTTTTCGAACTTTTTCTTGCTAAGTTCAAATGCAAAATTTGTTGAAAAATAGAAATAGCGAACTGAATAATAAACAATATAAAGTAAAAATATATTTAAATGATGATTTTAAAATCACAACATTATGCATTTTCTTACATCAAACTCCTAAAATTAATTTGTTACAAGGAAAAAAAATTTCACAATCATTCAAACAAAACAAAAATTTAAATAAAAGCGGCTAACTAAATAAATGTGTAAACAAGAAGAGGAATTAGCTGATAACATCAAGATCAAGCAATTAATACAATATATTTACTGATCAATATCTAAACCGGATTGCAATCGATCCAGACCATCGCTATATTAGTCGTGTAATCATTTCTGTTGATTTATTTTGCTTATAAAGGAAAACAAAAAGTGAATTTGAAATAAAGCATATAATTCTCCATAAATCTTCAACTAAAATTAAAATTTCAAATTAAAAATTCAAAAAGCAAAAAGAAGTAAAAAAAATTTTCGCTAAAAGAACTAAAAAAAACTAAAAGGAGTGGAAAAGCATAAAAATTTATTACCAAAGGAAAGATAACAATAAAACTTGTTACCAAAAAAAACAAAACAAGTAATAACAACATATCACTAAACACAAAAGTAAATAATAAACTATGCAGATAAGAATAGTATTCTTGATTGTTAACATTTAATTCGAAAATTCAGACATTTAACGGAAGAAATGAGTAATTGAGTAAACAAGTACTCCACAATTTTATTGGAAAAATATTTTCCCTTTATCAGCGAATCACCAAATTGTGACTGTTTTTAAATAATTGAACACTTATTATCAATATACCAATTCATTGCTTATTATCAATTCAACTTTAGGCTTAATTTTATCGCCTTTATCTTAGCGAAATCATCAATTTATTAATCTGACTTCTACTTTCTTTTCTCCTTCTCTTACTTTATTACCCTATTACTTTGATATGTATTTCATTTTGTTAAAAAAATCACCCAAATCACTTAAAAAATTAATAGCAATAAATGAATATTTCGAAAAAATAATATCAAAGATTCACTGAACAGAATTTCTTCAATTTAATAGGAAGGAACAAAAAATGAAACGCTTGGAGAAGAGGAATTTAAATAAAAAGCTGCGTTTCAGCTAATAAAGTATATAATTAAACAATACATTGCTTACTTGTTTGTCTTTTTCAAAGCGATAACTCAAAAAAAAATGAAAATTTCACTCCCAATGTTTATTCAATATCAATTCGATCATAGATCATATAAGTGATCAGAAATGTCGAGAAATTTTTGTTTGTGTAAGCCATTCGCTATTACTGTCCAAACATTTTTTTCTCTTTATACAAATCAATTAAATGATAAGCTATACTGATAAATCTCACATAACTATTATTCGCATAAAAGGTATATTAGAAAGTGTGATAATCAAATATTTCCATTTCAACTATAAGCAACAGAATGATGTGCTTATCATTCATGAGAAGTGACACATTCATTAAATTTAAAAAATTTGCAAAAAAATATTTAAATATTGAAAGTGATCGTCTCCATTCTTAAATAACATTACCAAAAAATATGTAAATATCATTATGTTTTATCAGTAAATTTTGGAAAGAAAAGAAGTAAACAATATGAAAACAAATGAGAGCAATTATTTGTTGAGATGATGGTAAATGATGGATTTAGAACTGAGAATAATTCCGGAAAAAACTACAGAGCATTTCGGTTATCCGAAGTAATCGCACCATAAGAACGAAGCTAATAGATTAGCTATTATAAATGACGTAATAATCCATATTATTTAACTAATTTACAGGAATTGAAAAAAAAGAATTATTCAATTAGAATTTCGTGAATGAAAAAAAAAAAAACTAAAACAAAAAATCATGAGATCATTATATATGATAAATAGGAAATTTGCGTTTAGTATGCAATCGAATTAAAATTTCAAACAAAACAAGAAACGTGTGCAATTTTTTGTATTTAAAGAAATATTTCAAATAATATCTGTCTTTAATTTCATGTTATGTTTTAATTGCACCAAAAACATGCAAACACAAACGTTAGACTTTTTTTTTAATTTTAACACAAATATAAACATTGCAGGTGTAGTAGTTTACATGCTACTGAAAAATAAGTTCATTTGGGAGTCTAATTATGCATACTTAATTATCGTCCGAAGCTTAATTATCTATATCAGTGTAATCATTTCATTCCAATACTAATTTCAATCACTTAAACATTTTTGCACATTGTGCTACGATGTTTTTGAAATTAGCATTCTGCGATATTTTCCTAATTGTTGTCGCGACAAACAGTTTAAATGAGATTTCATGACGAAATACGTAAATAAATTTCAGTCTTCAGCTCAGCAGTCTGTACATTCAAAATTTTAATTGAAAAAAGTGCTAAGAAAAGTTACGTCGATTTTGACCAAATAGAAAAATATTCAAAAACAGTTCGCGCAACAACTAACGGAAAATTAATAATAAATATTAATTTTAGGTGGGTTATGTGTGTGTGTGTGTGTGTGTGTGTGTGTGTGTGTGTGTGTGTGTGTGTGTGTGTGTGTGTGCCTATTTTTTGTGCAATATTACCAATTTCAGAATAATGTCCATCAAATTTTATAATAGTATCCATCAGCCAACAATTGAGTATTCGAGGAACTTCAATTATCGCTCTAAAAAAAATGATTTAAAAAATAAAAAAAAAGGATGATAAATGTAAAATCAATCAATTGATTTATGAAATGTCGATGAGAGAAAGTGATAATTTGCTTAGAAATGTAACAATAAAATAAATTGCCATCAGATTTTAAATGCATGCAACGACAAGCATCATTTAGTAAAATGAAATCTAATTTAATATGATTGATGAGTCATACAAATGCAATTACAGCAAAAGCATTTCATCTATTCCCGTGTCTGTTTTGTAAAAATTAACAGCAATTTTTCATCATTTAATTTAATAAGATGAGCCTTTCTTATTTATCCGTCTTTTTTGCTTCAGAAGCTCCACGTCAAAGTTATTAAAAGCACTTTTTCAAATTCCGGCAAGATTTCAGCTGTTGTCACTCATTTCATCTCTAAATCATGAGCAGTTTCCTATTTCCTAGCCATTCAATGTTCAGGTAATTTCAATAACACAAAAAAGTAACGAAAACCCAACTTTTGATAGTTTCATATTTTGCAAAATTATCTTTACGAATCGTATCGTAATTCATTAATAAATTCATCCATGCAAAATCATTTGCAATTTGAAATCTTTTAATTTTAAAATTTCTGACAATATAATATAACCCAAACGTTGTTTGATTGTTAATCAATCAAAAAAAAAAATTGCTCTTAACTGGTTCATTTGTCACAGACTTTGGATTTTGAAAAAATTCCATCTTTTTATAGATTTAAATTTTGAAATTCTATGAATGATTGACATTGAAAAAATTTACCAAACGACCAACAATCCCACAATTTCAACGTTCCTACGTAATTAACAAATACATGCACACATCGTTTCTTTGTTGCCTTTACTTGAAAAAATTTCTCATCGAAATAAATGTTATTTTTGCAATGAATCATTGATACTTTCTATAGAAGTATTTATCTTTTCTTTCTTTTCATTTTCCTTGAAATCTCATGCAATTAGTGATCGTAAAATTCATTTTTACATTTAAAAAAAAAGACTGAAACATTACAAAATCATAATAATGATTCGGTAAATAAAATTTGAAATTCGAACAGGAAGAACTTTGATGAGTATAGTGATATTTGTGTTAAAAGCTGTCAGTAATAAACATATGCTGGCTAATGTTTAAATAGCGGATAGATAAAAGGCGCAAAGTGATGTTGAGAAGATAAGAGAGCGAAAATTTCTCAAATAATTTTCATTTAAAATATGAATGCAATCTTTATTTGAACAAAATATGAAGATGAAAAAAAAAAGTGCAGGCGAACAAAAAAGGTTATCAAGTTTTTCGCATGTACAGAAAATCGAAATTACTGTTCATTTGGAATAGAAGAGAAGAAATAAAGTTTTTGTTTGTTGAATTAAATGATTATCGACAATGAAACAGGTGCGCTGCTTATTTCAGGATGGTAAATATATTTTGGAAAAAAAATTTGAGAATTTATTTAGCGGAGACAAATCCGAAAAGATCATTCATTTCCAAATTAATCAATCAGATTGAATGATTCATGTTGTCAATCATTTTCATTTGAATATTTAGAGGAAAATTTTGAATATTTGAGCATAAAGAATTATGATATTTTTCTAGAAAAAAAAAGAATCTAATTTTCTATGCAATTTGAAAAACGGAAAAACAAAATGGAAAATCGTTTAAAGCAAGGTCGATTTTCTAAAAGAAAACATAGAAAAACAACTACAGCCGAGTGGTTGAAAAATAATCCTGCACAGCTCAGTCAAAATATGCAACAGACAATCGTGCAAAAACGAAATAGTACGTTTGAAAGATGGAAAATGATGATGATATGTTTGAAGGAATGGCTAAAAGCTGTATGATTCATTTAACGAGAAGAAAGAAAAGCAAACCTTTTGTAGCAAATGCGAAATACTGAAATTTTTTGCCAGTAACTCTGACGTAAATTTAAAGTTAATATGAAATTCTGGTGATATTTCAAGTGGAAAAAGAACAAGCATTGAAATTTCACACTGCAATATCTGCATAATTTAATGTATGATGTGTATTTTAAAAACCAGTTGAAAGAGCAGAGAAATTCGATGAGTCATTCAACTATAGCAGATAGCAACTGCACGATTGAAAATTCACAAATGATCCAGGATTTCAAATTTTGGTCCATCTTTCAGTTGCATCTCAATTCTCGGTTAATCCTCGCATCGATTCATTCTAGGAAACTCTCAGGTTACAAATAATTCTTTTCAAGTTTATTCTTTAATTAAATTCGTCAATATGCATCATAGACTCTTTAACTTAAATCTATCAACAAACATATCATATGTAGCAAAATTAACTGTTAGGATCAAATTTCACGAAAAATCTTTAAAATATATTGCAAAAAGCTAAGAAGAAAAAAATTCCGATTTTACTATACATGTAAAATAGTTGGTGAATTTGCAACAAATATTTTAACAATAAATAATAATATTTGATTTAGTAAAAAGTAGTTTGTACAAAAGATATCAAAAGAATGTTGGAAAATTGAAAATGACAATATGAGGAAATTTTCAAATCAATACATAACAATAAAGTCTCTGTGCCCATAAACAATAAACAATACTAAGTTTAATGGTCAGAAAGAGTAATGTGGACAGACAAATACAATGCAAATACTAAATGAGCATCTCCCTGGTATTTTGGTTTACAACAAATATTCGGTTAATGTAAACAATTTGGCAGAATGAGGTAAGTAAAGGTTATCCAGAAGAAGTAATTGATTTTTTTTTTTGAAATAAAGAGAAACAGTGGGATATGTTTTACGAATAATGGAATCAGATGGATCTTCAAAAACGAACATTACAATTCGGATCGATCAAAGCAATATATCACATAAATCATTATGAATAATTCTCTTTAATTAAAAGAAATCTTATGACTTGTTGATGATACTAATGCAATTATCACTTCATCAGATACTCATATCAATTTGATTTTTTTCTCTTTTTCAAATTTTGCTAATTTTAACCAATTTCAATCAATTAATAATCCTTTTTATAACTTTATTACATCACATCAGTAGTGTTGGAATTGTATTTTATTAACAAAATATCATAATATGCCATTTTTTTGCTTTTCTCTTTTTGAAAAAAAAAAGAAATGAAAATATTTAATTTCTAATTTATGCCAAAAACAGTGTACTAAGAAGTTAAATAATACCACTAAAATAATGAATTTTGCGAAACAAATTCAAACGTATTTTGCAAAAAAATACTGAAAGGTATTTTTGTGAAAAAAGCGATGAGAAAAGATTTTCTGTTATGTACGCATAAAGAAGAATTTCGGACAAAAACTATTAAATCCGTTAGCAAAAAAAAATAGTTTAAAGTAAAAGTTACTCGTTTGTTCCAAAAAAAAAAAAATTTAAATAAATATTCCAATTGTTGCAAGTGTGAAGTTTTGTAGAAGGAGAAGAAAGAAGAAGAGGATGAAATGCTTTAGCGAAAAAGAGAATGATAAATTGATTTCCATTATTTCTATCATTTTTATATCTTGAATACCTTTTAATTGGAGATATTTCTATTTCAAGTCTAACCACAAAATGAAAGATGAAAAGACGATATTTCCCATTCCAATTAACTGTTCATCTAATATTTGGAAAATGAGTAAGGCAGAAATGATGATAATTATGACCCAGAAAAAAAAAAATCTTTAATTATTTCATTTTAAAATTGTGAATTTGAAAATTTTTATTAACTATCTCATTATTTTTTAAAAAATGAAACATAGTTTTAATCGCATCATCAGCATTTTAGAAAATTTGAAGAACTTTTTATGAACTTTTTTTTAGTGAAATTGAATATGTTTGTAACATAAAGTGTAAAAATCGTCAGAAGTAAAAAAATACAGAAGTAATTGATGTGAAGAGAGAAAGAGAGAGAGAGAGAGAGAGGGAGACAATGGAAGATCAGGTGAAGGATTGATTGCTATTAAGATGAAAGTGATAAATGATAATCAGCTCTTTTTTTAAATAGCATAGCTTTATTTGCTATCATAGCAAGCTGGCATGTTAGCAGATAAGAAGTTTGTTTTTTTCTTCTCCATATGTCTATAAAGTTTAGTAGTGGTGAAAAATTTTATAATTTAAATGTACTAAAACTATATAAAAAGACAGCAGAAAAACTTTATCGATAAACTAACGTCCAATAATAGAGCATCAAAATTTAAAATTTTTATTTTATCGAACAAAATGGAGAAGAGAGGAATTTATCTAACCACTCTGTAAAAGGATAAAGTAACAAAACAAACCAGCGGAGTCGGCATTTCTCTCCTGCTGAGCGGTTGAGTCGATCAGAAGGAGCTGACGGATGAATGACCTTCACGAAGACACAAACATACCGGAACGTCGAAAAACTATTTTTTTTTCCTAATAAAAGCACAGATGCTTACAGTAATGAAAGGTTATAATCGTATTAGGTATTCAGTATTCTATTTTAAATCTTAATTTATCCATACTAATAAGAGATAGCATCGAAAATGAACCATCAGAAATTTGAATTTTAGCTCATCGAAGATATTTAGAATTGGATTAACAAAAGCAATAATGGAATCAAATTCCATGCAAAAAAAGAAAAAATGAATTGTGAAAATAAATTTTTCAAAAATTTCAAATTCTCAGATCAGGTAAAAATTGAAAAAAAGGAATGGTACTTAAAGTTTTGTAAAAACTTCTCAAGAATTCACGATGCAAAAAAAAGAGAAACTATCAAGAGATATAACTATATTTATGCATAAATATATTTATGGAATATATTTATACATGAAATAAATAAACGATAAAATAATTCACTTCGTTATTGACATACCGTCAGCTCAACGTAACGTAAATTCTTTCCAGAACTGCATCTCTAATTTCAAGTCAAAATTATAAAACCCTTACACTTATGCTTGTTTCAAGAAATCAGACAAAGATATAAATACATTTTAAAATCTGGTTCAGTTAATGAAGGAAATTAATGAAATATGATAAGATGAATTTTAAAATTTTTCAAATAAATCAAGAAAATAAACGTTGAATAAGGTAATTCGAGTTTTTTTTTTTTTAAATCGCTAAAAATGATAGATGAAATCAGTGAAATCAGTTACTCTTACATATAGCTAAACTGATATGAATTACTTTTAAATATGCCTTGATTTATTTAGGTTATTTTTGACGATTCATCTTATCGTCTGTCTATATAAATAAAAAAAAATAAAAATTCCAATATTCAAAAGTTTAATAATAGATTAATTCTTAGTTAATAAATGTATAAGAGGAATATGTGATAGAACATTTCGATAACGGATTATATCATATCATTGGTTCAAAAGGGAAAGAGGCAAAAAGAGGTGAAAGATGCATATGACAGTATCACGAAGGAGACATGCTATTTGATTTGAAATGGCAATAAAAGTTTAAATATCTCTCAGTGTGCCACATCAATGGTACCGTTCATAACTTCTCGATAAAACGATAAAATTTCGAAAATTGGTACCAAAATTGATAATATCATTGATATTTGTTGATATAAAATAAAATTTTCCTCCTAAAATGTACAAAAATACAACAAATGTATAAAAAAAATAATATTCTAGGCGTAAATAATGACATAAATGTGTTAAAATATATATGCTTCTATTTATACATCTAAAAATGATTGTTGCAACAAAGATGACAAAATTTAAAGTGATTTAAATTTCCTGCATCAATGCTCAGCAACCATAGAAATGATACAGCTCAATGAGTACAAATGTAATTTGCAAAATGGAGGAGGAAAAATGTTATTGATTGTCATAGAAAAATCTGGTATTCCTATTCGAATTGGAAATTGCATATGCAACTATAAGAAATTAAATAATTCATCTGTTGCGGTGTAAAAAGGAAAATTTTGTGAAATATGTTAGAATAAATCAATAACATGATTACTGCATGATTTTGTTTTAAAAAAGAAACAAAAAAAATTTATCATTTTCCAGGAATAAAAAAGAAAGGAAAAATTTGTAACTGCAAATTATCAAAAGTTTGAACTAATATGAAAAAAAAAACGAATAGCTATGTGTTATTTTTGAAAAAAAAAAAAAACATTAAGACATTTACATAGTACGAAAATTTGTGGAAAAAAATTTAACTCAATTCTTGAAATACACTATTTTTGTCGTAATGTTTGTGAAAAAAATGAAGCTGCATTGTGTGCGTGTTTTTTTTTTCTCAAAATAGCATCTTTTTTTTGCAATAAAAGGAAAAAAAAAACGTTAAAATAAAAATGAAAAAAACATCGAATAGTTAATGAAAAAGAAAATATTTTCCTTTAAACATATACCAACAATAATTTCAAAGTTTCAAAGTAATACTCTGGAAATTTAAAAAGATAATTGGTTAATATGGGCGGAGTTTACACACTATTATTATTTACTTATCAATGTAAGTTACAATTGATATGAGTTTAATCAACTATCAGATGATAAATATTTTGATAAAAATATTGGAAAACTTGATTTATCAATGATCGTTGATAGAAGAGGAATGTAATTATGATATATAAATGTTTCTAATATCATGATAAACACAACTGTACATGAAGAAATATATATATATATCAACGATATCATTGTGCAAATTCCAACGCCAAACAAGATAAGGATCACAGCGGGTACAATGCATTGGCATTAGGAGTATGTAAAAATTCTTTTAAGGATTTTTAATTTTATAGAATTAGGGATAACGAATAGATTCGAATCATTTGAGAAATTTAGTCAGTTGAGATGGAAAAATAAATAGAAATGAATCATATATGTTGAAATAAATATAACAAAAAAGGGGAAAAAAAAATTGGAACACTTGAAAAAAAGAAAAAGAAGGTTATAAATTT